>CAKAKR010066009.1:16278-43302 GCA_916700685.1 Adelosebastes latens
GCATCGTTAATGTAACTGATAAAATATAATTAAGTTCTACTTAGTGATTCACAGCTGATTTTATTCAAACAAAACTAAGTAAAATGCATTAATAAATCATTCTAATTTGTTCAATTCAGCTCAATGTGATTCCAAACTGCACAAACTCTTTTTTATTATGTATTATTCCGAGTTGAAATAAAACCCCAAACTAACCTGTAATAAGTCTACTCTTTAAATCAGTGTTTCCCAACCTGCCCCCACTTATCTCTAAGAAAAGCCCCCCAACATAAATAAAGTGATGACGTCTTGACGGATTCGCCCATCGAATGCAGGTACATAATATGATCTTTTCTTTGTAACGTCTTAATTAATTTACTATAATAGTGTTAGAGCCGAAATACATTTTTTGTTATTGTGGTTAAATAAATGTAATTTATGGTGGCGTTAGATTGGTGCTAGACCGCCCCATTAATACAGGTGTGGGTCTCCCTTTGCGTGCGGCGAGTGGGAGAGCAAATTACAATGTTTTTGAAAGGCTAAATGCCAACAAATATGGATTGAAGCTGAATATTTTGTTAGATAAAATGTGAATTTTTGAAATGATTACATCTATCTTTCCATAAATGTTGACGTCACAACGAAATGTTGGAAATGTTTGGATCATACGGGTGGGAAACAATCCTACGCAGTCACCACTGGAATCTAATTCTAATAATATTAGTGTCGCCTAATCTGTAAGACTCTTGTATAAATTATCCAGTAAGTGTGTTATATATAAGCAAATCTAATTTTGCCAACCTCAGAGCAGCAAATCCTGGCGCACCCCCTGTGATCTTTGGCGCCCCCCTAAGGGGGGGCCCGAAACTCAGATGGGAACTACTGCTTTAACACACATGTTTTAGCCTCTGTAACTACCACTGAGGCCTTGTGTTTAAACACAAAACTGTAGAATGAGCTCCTCCTTTGAGGGGGAGACTGAGGACTGGAGGTGAAGGAGCAGAGAGGAGCAGAGAGAAGTGTCAGAGTGCTAATGAAGCTCAGTGGGACTTTAGGGCGAAAGCGGCCAGACATGGAGGAAACAACTGTAAGTTTTCCTCTGACTGGAAGCGATTCTATTATGACCAGAGAGCAGTGTTGCTTGAAAACACTGTAATCCATACAGAAAACATGAACTGTGAGAAAGTGTTAAAGCTGGTAACTGAGAAAATCTGATAAAAAGTTATTTTTATAAAACGGTCACTATATCCTGATTGTAGTGCATCAGACAGATAATCTGGGGAAAAAAATGTTCCTCTGTGTCCTCCTAGTGCTCCTAATGACATTTGCAAGATTTCAGAAGGAAAACTAACCAATCAGAGCCGAGCAGTCTCTGGGCAGCTGTCAATCACTGCTCAAGAAACTTGCGAACTCCGATCAAACGGTCAAACTAGGCAGCGCTGAAAGTTTGTGATCCGGCAGCCATGTTGGGATCAGTTGAGGAAATACCAAGCACCGCCCACCAGCCGGAGCAAACTTTCTAATTTTACAGCTAAACAGTACACTACAAGATGTTTCTGAAAACATTTGAGGAGAGAAATAGGCATTACAGTAATAGAATATTCAGATTCATATTTGATGAGCACTGGCTAGTTTGACCATTTGATCAGAGTTTGCGAGTGATTGACAGCTGCCTCCGTTGAATGAACAGCCAATAGGAACGCTCTCTCTCTCTGAAATAACCTGTGATTGGCCAAAGTCTTTCGTCACGGGCTAGATTTTCTAAAGCTTGAAAACAGAGCCATGAGGAGGTGCAGAAGTCTAGTTTTCTCTCAGAACACTTGAATTACGATATGCTGAAAGGTTATTATGACATTTTTGCCCAATGATGCCGAAAACGTTCTTCCTACCCCGACTTTAATCTGTTTTTGGGCTACTTTTGAACAGTAAGCTGGAAATCACACATTGTGACCCTCTAAAGTTGACATGTAAGCAAATAGTTTACATGCACAGACACAAAGCAGTTGTGTTTCTGGCCACCTGACAAATTTAGGTCTGATATTTACTCTCCTATTAGCTCTGTTTTGGTCTTTACCGACTCTTGAGAAAATATCTGGTTCTTTAGCTGCTAAATGCTCCACTGTGTTCACCAGCTAGTCTCTAGGTTTATCTCTCAGGGCAGGTAGCGCACAGTCCATTTATTTTCACTAAACACAGCTGCCTGCTGCTCCTGGAAACAAAGTGGATGTGAGCCATGAGGGTGAACCAAAACAGTAATGTTTTTACAGCGGGCCATAAAACCAAAACTATGGGCTACAAGACATTAAAACAGTCCACACAGGTGAGGGGAACTGATGATTGTCTGTGGTTTCCCCTTTCATATTACATGTAGTCATTTAATCCATTGTAAATATAAAACATATTGATTAGCTCAGCTTTAGCGCAGCATATTTATAGAGTCATAAAAATAAATTACAGATAAGACACAAGCCTGTGTTTGACAATAATGATGTATGATGCAGTTTTTCCACATTTCAGATCTCGCTCATCACTAATGGAGAGGATGTTTCTGAAAACATTTGAGGAGAGAAATAGGCATTACAGTAATAGAATATTGATTCATATTTGATCAGCGCTGCCTAGTTTGACAATTTGATCGGAGTTCGCGAGTTTCGGGAGCAGTGATTGACAGCTGCTGTAGAGACTGCTTGGCTCTGATTGGTTAGTTTTCCTTTTGGGCGCTGTGAAATCTTGCAAATGCCATTAGGAGCACCAGGAGGACACAGAGGCACGTGATTTTTTTTTCCACAGATTATCTATGTCGTGCACTACTGTCAGGATATGGTGACTGTTTTATAAAAATAACTTTTTTTTTTTCAGATTTGCTCAAAGTTACCGACTGCAGCTTTAAAGGTCCCATATCATGCTCATTTTCAGGTTAATACTTGTATTTTGTGTTTCTACTAGAACATGTTTACATGCTGTAATGTTCAAAAAAACTTTATTTTCCTAATTCTGTCTGCTTGAATATACCTGTATTTATCCTCTGTCTGAAACGCTCCGTTTTAGTGCATTTAAACAGCATTTCAACAGAATTGCGTTGCTAGGCAACAGTTTGGGCCCATGTTTACTTCCTGTCAGCTGATGTCATTAACATACACTGCAACCAGGAATAAACTGGGACACATTTAAAATGTTTACGTTTAAAACCGTGTAATGGTCTAAATATTGTATATTTGTGACATCACAAATGGACAGAAATCCTAACGGCTTGTTTCAAACGCACAATTTCGGAATAGTGGCTGTGTGTATTTCTCCGTATATTAAGCACTTCGATACTTTCATAGTATTTATATAGCACTTAAACCTGCTTTATAATATAAAAGACATGAAAATCTTACTTTTTACAATATGGGACCTTTAAGTCTGTGACTTTCACCAACTTTTATGCACAGCGTCGCACCGGCCTCCTGCCAGGTTATCATCACCACCTTACCTATTGCGCCTCCTAAAGCTGTCTCCTCTCTCCCACGTGATGTCACTCTCTTGTCCCCATGACCATCGTCTCGGAGGTGAACTCGAACTGATTGCTGGAGGACGCCGACTTGCCCCACGAGTAGAGGCTGGGCGGCCGCTGCCTGAACGACGACGTGTACCGGTAGAAGCTCCGGTGTCGGTTCTTCAGGTACTCCCGGTAGTTCTTGGTGAGCAGCGTGTAGAGGAACGGGTTGATGCAGCTGTTGCTGTACGTCAGGCTCGCCACCAGGTAGTTGATGCAGGTGTGCGTGTGCGAGGCCAGGTCCAGGGGCTGGGTCCGGTACAGGGTCAACAGCTGCCAGACCCAGAAGGGCAGGAAGCAGGCCCAGAAGACCAGCACGATGCTGAAGATCAGGATCAGGACCTTCTGCTTCGGAGACCTCTTCCCTCCTCCTCCTCCTCCTCTGCTGCTGATCACAGAGCTGCGCGTGGACTCCACATAGGTGCGCGCTAACTTGACGTAGAGGGATCCGATCACGAGCCCTGGTGCCATGATGCTGGTCCCGAACAGGACCGTCAAGTAGACCTTATAAGCCAGGGGGGCCCAGGTCGGCGCGCACATCCTCTTCACGCTCCCGTCCGGCGTGGTCTTGGTGGTCTGGTTGACCATGACCGTCATGGGTACGGTGAGGACCAGAGAGAGGACCCAGACCCCCCACGCCACGGCTTTGCGGTAGCTCTTGGAGCGCCGCACAGTGTCCAGCGGCTTGGTGACGGCTAGGTAGCGCTCCGTGCACATCACCGTGAGCGTGAAGATGCTGGCGTGCATGGTGAGCAGGTCCAGGCTGAGCAGCACGCGGCAGCCCACGTCCCCGAAGTACCAGTCCTTCAGGAAGTAGGTGGACACCACGAAGGGGATGGTGGACAGGTAGAGCAGGTCCGCCACGGCCAGGTTCAGGATGGACACGTACATGGACGTGGCGAAGCGGATGGAGTGGCACATCACCACCAGGGTGTACACGTTACCGGACACACCGACGATATAGACGACCGAGAGGAGAGTCCCGAAGGTGGAGGCGACGACGAGGTCCTGGTCCACCACAGACCCGGTCCCGGAGCCGCCAACGACCCGAGAATTGATGGACTTGTTATTCATCCTACGCTCCGGTGGGTCTCTCCTTCTTCCTGGTGTGGTTTTTTTTTGTTTTTGCTCCGGACAGAAGTTTGTTAAGACGCGCACCGCACCGCACCGCCACCGGTACCGGTTGTGTGTTGCTGATCTGTTCTCTGCGCGCACTGCCTGCTGCTCTTTGCTCCTGACGTCACCACGTGAAGGACACTCACTCTGAAGATGTTCTGTCCAAACTATGTATAACTGTAAACATGCTATAGAAATATGAGTGCGTGGGAGAGAAAGGAGAGGATCTTGGACAAAGAGAGAAAGTTTAGTAATCACTGATGCAGAAAACCAACTGTTAAAGAGTCACTTTTACGCACAGATTTGCTGCAGTAATTATTTAAAAAATCGACTTTATATCTCCCAATTAATCTCCCATGTGCCATCTTCAGACTGATAAGGACGAGTTGAACCAGCATAGATAATTAAATGCACTGACCACACTTGCACAGGCACTGATTCCATACCAGAGATCCAATTAATGTCCCCTCTTGTGCATATACCTCAACATTATCATGACAGTATAATGAACAAGTCCAGTGATTGTTCCGCAGAAAGTTCACCTAAAAATGATTAAAGATGATTATCAGGTGAGGCAGAGATGGTTTGAAATGCCAGTGAGACTATGTAGAGAAACAAAATGTCATATTAGTCTGTTTTTTTTTTAATAAATTCAGAAAGTCAGTTCAATTAAGGATCTCTTTTCATTTCAAGGACAACAGTTCAAAAAAATCAGGTACTTTGCTATTAGGTGAATTAGATGTTGCCACAATTATGTTAATTTTAAAGGCGGGCCCATTATTATTATTATTATTACTATTATTATTATTATTTTGAGGTGTTTCTATCATTCTGTATCTTCCCAGTGGTGTTCCTTATGTTTTCAAATCCCAACATTCACATTTTGGTCAAAGTAGGAATGTTTTGGCGCCAAAATGCTATTGTCCCAAGAATGTTTTCCTGTGTGACCTGATGTAGGTTTCTACGTGATGACGCTGCTACATACAGTATATACATCTTTATAGTCAGTGTATTAATACAGTTACTTAGATGGCAGTCAGCATGCTCCCAGTTTGGAGAAGCAGACAGGAGTACCGGCACAGAAGCTAAGCAATGTACTGCTGTGGTCGCCACGTTAGTTCAGATCTGAAAGTCACACAATAGCACAAACAAACTAACCGATCGATGCAGTGCTAGACCAGCAACTCCTGTGTTCTGTGAGGTGAAATGACTGTTTTTGTGAATGGAGTCTGGTGGCTTTGAAAACAGCAATATAACAGCCCAGTCGCAAAGCAGTTCGTGAAATAGTCACGAAATTTAATATATTGATTTGTGTAAACTGACACAATTCTTTTTTGTGATAGTCAGCACAAAGTCAATCCGTATGTAATCCACATAATCGTGTACTAGGAAGTATTAAGAGCAGCGAGCGCCACATAGGGAGGAGGTCGGTGTGGATGGGTGGGTCAAAAAATACAAGACTTTCGTCCAGGAGACCGGTGTTGATGTTCGTGTTCCGTGTGAAACCACAAGTCAAAGTTGATTTATTTGTCACGTAACTTCTGTACTTAAGTTACGGCACTTCCGGTGTTATTTTAACCCAAACCACAATCTTTTCCTAAACCTAAGTAGTTTTGTTGCCTAAGCCTAACCAAGTTGATCTATTCCTAAGCCTAACTAAGTAGTTTTATTTTGAAAAGACTCAGGTGGAAATTGACACGTGCGTTACGTGTTGCTGGGCATTCATAGGAGAAAGCACAAAAAAAGGAGAATTCGTGTCTATGTACACAAATTAGATAGATACAATTTTGTGACTATTTCACGAATATAACAGCTTCGGTTTCCTGTTAGAAAGAGCTGTCTGATGGTGAGGTAAAGCGGGGAAAATATTCTAAATATAGCGTACACTTAAACTGACATTGATTTTTTTAGATGGCTAAAATACTTTTTTCTGCTGCTCCTGTCCACTGCAGCTTTACCTCGCCGTCAGACAGCTCTTTCTGAGGGCGAACTCGAGCCGTTATATCGCTCTCTTCAAAGCCACCAGACTCCTTTCACAAAAACAGTAATTTCACCTCACAGAACACGGGAGTATACATAAAACCCTACTTCAAAAAAAATCCATACTAACCCTTTTAGTTATTTCCAAACTTACCACAGCAAACGTTGACTCAGCTAGTGCTAGCGTTGACATTAGTAATAACCTTATTGATTAGCTTACTTTGGTAACCTACGTCACTGCTTTTTGCTAACGGCTGAGTGGTCGTTTCATTTTGAAAAACGCAGATATAAGCAGATGGACCTGCGCTTTAAGCATCACTACATCCAATAGACCTATAACACCAAACAGATAACACCTACAGCATGTCCCCCATATTATTCATAAATTTGTCCTTATCTTGTCCTTTCTTTTTTTCATTTCAGTTGGCCCTTGTGCAGATCCCTCTTGTCTTCTTAAATCGATGAGGATGTTCTGAGCCAGCAATCATGGGCCAATAATCTTTCCCAGACAGTGGAGGTGTCCTCACACTCCATCCATCCACGGGTGACTGATCTCCGAGACCGACGACGGTACTGTACCATCCATCCTCAAAGCTAAAAAAGACTCTCTGGCACTCTGTGCGGAGTATGTGTGCGCATCAATCACAGTTTTACATTCGGCTCATGGGCAAGAGCAGAGCCATAAATATAACAGTCATTAGTTGGGTCATGTTGGACTGAAGGGTGGGGGGGTATGAAACTGCGACCACCACTGTAGTCTGTGTCTGTAATATCTGTTTTCAGTTGCTTGTCACATTGTCCGTCCTCCCTCCTACTAATCACACACACACACTCCTCTTCCCGGGATAAATGATTGTATCAGATGCTAGAGGACACGGTTTCCTGTACAGCAGGTGCACCGCAGGAACACTTGTACTTCCTCTGATCTTGTGCGGCTCTGCACTTGTCAGGCGGATTCTTACAGGACAATAAGAATCGGATAGATTTGAATCTGAACAAAAGAAGATTGTGAAAAAAGAAGGGTCGTGCCTTATGTGTTACATCACGCTGTTGTCTCCGTGCCCTTCAAATGCTGCTGGTGACGTGAGCATTGTGACAAACACAATGCAATATAAGTTTGAATGAAAACGGCAGGAGTGAGACTATTGTTGAACGTGTACACAATTCTTTAGAGGTGTGCAAATATGCAGAGGCCAGAAGAACAGTATCTCTGTTATATAATTGACTTCCTGTAGAGATTTCTTGTGAACTAACACAGTAAAGTTTACATTCAGTGTTTCTCATCCAAATGTATTGTGTGTATTTTAGCCTAACAAATGTGTCCAATATAAAACATTTGCGAGGGAAATTTTAAAGCTTAAAGCTGCACTAATCAGTATCTAACTATAAAGCAAGGAATCTCTGTCTGCGTGTCCTTTGCATATCTCCAGAACCGTTAATCCAATCCACTTCACACAATAGACCGTATATAAGCAGTGGACGTAGTCACCATGACGTCACCCATTGGTTTGTGGACTACGGTTTTGAAGCCTCGAGTTTTGAAGCATTTTGGCCAGCGCCATCTTGGTTTTCTGGCCATCGCCATCTTGGTTTCTGGGAGTCGCCATCTTGTTTTTTGCATCCAGAAGTGAAACGAGAGGGTGGAGCAAAGTACAATGGAACGCTGAATAATAATTTTTTAGGCGACCAAAATGTTGCAATTAACTGTCCCGAATTGAAAACACACTGTGAAAGTTTCTAAGACGAAAATGTGGACAACACCGTGGTAGCGACCTGTCAATCACAAGGTAGCCCCGCCCCTAAAGCATCCCCTGCTTTATGGTCTATTTGACTCTAAATGGGACCATCATTTACTAAATGAACATCATTCTGTATTGAAGAAGACTTGAAGCTAGCGATTGAGATCATAAACTCATGTTTACTGAGGTAATAAATTAAGTGAGAAATAGGCTCATTTGTTCATAGACTTCTATACAATCAGACTTATTTTTGCAACCAAAGGAGTCGCCCCCTGCTGGATATTAGAAAGAATGCAAGTTTAAGGCACTTCCGCATTAGCATTAGTCTTTACAGTCCGCAGCTCATTGACTGCAGTTCACTTTTGCTGCTGGATACTGGATGTACTAACGGTACACCAAACTATTCTTCACGAGTCAACAACTCAACAAGGCAAAAACTCCACAAGGTACCTTTAATGTATTTAGTACTGCTTATCTTTTAAAAAAAAGTGTTTTCAACATGTGTGCAAGTTTTTTTTTTTAGTTTAGTTTAGTTTTAACTTACTTACTTTTTTGGTGAGGGTGACACATTCAAACCCCATTTCCCCCATGTTGTACCACTTAAACTGCTAAAGGCAGTGTTGTAATGCTGATGTGATTATTTCATGATAAAAGCGAGCCACAGACCCTGGAGCAAAGGAAGTCGGCAGAATTAAAATACTATAGATCCCACGGCCTCATAAATATAGGATACGTTGTTTTTTTTCACACTATGTCACTAAAGCAGAGAGATCTGTGCTTATTTTCCCCTTGTGACTTTGTATAAAGAGGTCTGAATGCACATTAAGTAGCATTTAAATGGAATGAGGCACCCAAATCATGGGAATCGGGGTGATGGGTCAAAGGAAGAAAGGGAGGGAACAGGAAAAGTGAAGTTTTCTAAAACTACAACCAGTTTTAGCTTCATTGCACTTGCTCACTATCCATGCCAGATCAGACTTTGAGGTGCTTCTCATGACCTATAAGATTGTAAATGGGCACGCTCCTTCCTACTTGTCCGATCTACTTAAACTGTATGCTCCAATCAGGACTCTCCGCTCTCACAATACCGGGCTCCTGTCTGTCCCCAGAGTGAAAAAGAAGTCAGCAGGCCAAAGGGTCTTTTCTTATCGAGCCCCCGTCCTCTGGAATAACCTCCCTATGGGCATCAGACAGTCTGATTCTGTGGAGGTCTTTAAATGCAAACTCAAAACCCATCTTTTTGTCCTAACTTTCAATTAGTTAGTTGTTTTTTATTATTCGGCTGACCTTCGGACCTCGCTCTGCCTCTCCTGGCTGTTGGTGCCTCATTTCACATGACGGACCCGGACCTTCGCTCTGGGAAATTTAGCCTCTAATTTTAGCCATCAATTTAATTCAGTCCAAGGGGGCTTATTGGCGTGGGAAACATATGTTTACATTAAAAAAGGTTGTGTTGCTCCGGCTCCATCTGTTTGGCGACGCCTGGAAGCTGCTTGACATCTTCCTGGATCTATCTCTTCAAACTGTAGATGTTTACATTACAAAAGCAACTGTGAACTAAAAACAAAAATCTTGTCCTCCTCTAGGTTCCATGGTGGAGAGGAGGTTGTGTTGCTCTGGGTCATATCTATTTGGCATGGAGAGGACGTTGGATTGCTCCGGCTCTATCTGTTTGGTGTCGAGAGGAGGTCGTGTTGCTCTGGCTCTATCTGTTCGGCGTGGAGAGGAGGTTGTGTTGCTCTGGCTCTACCTGTTTGGCGTGGAGAGGAGGTCGTGTTGCTCAGGCTCTATCTGTTTGGCGTGGAGAGGAGGTTGTGTTGCTCTGACTCTATCTGTTTGGCGTGGAGAGGAGGCCATGTTGCTCTGGCTCTACCTGTTTGGCGTGGGTTAAGTTTTTGGGTTAAGTTCTTCCTCATCCGATGAGAGGGCCGTACTGTGAAGGACAGAGGGTGTCGTATCCTATACAGATTGTAAAGCCTCCTGAGGCAAATTTGTGATTTTGGGCTATACAAAATAAAATTGACTTAACTAGAATACAGAAGAAGAGAACCAAGTAGAAAGATGTGGTACTTTTCTGGTAAAGAAGAAAATAAAGTGTCATCTCTATGTGCATGAATAAGAAGTGTGAGGAGACATGGTTTTCTGTGTACAGTATGTATCTGTCTCTAAGCAGAGGTGGCGATGTGAGGTAAAGGCCTGGCTCTATTTTCAGACACTATAAGCTTGAGAAGCCTTACGCAAGAGGCGAAACGTTCAGCAAGTTACACTCTGAAGAAAGGGAGGGAGAGAGGGGGGGGGGGGATAATTCACAGTTGTGTAATTATGTAAAAATAGCTCCACTGTTACAATTAGATAAGTTTCTTCTCAGAAATCCTCGGTCACAGTGCCACCCGTCAGCTGATTGACAGACGCTGTGGCAACGGTCGGGGAGCAGCAAATGACATCACGTCTGCTGCTTCTTCTGAATTGGCGAGTGGAAACAACATCTGCTGTTTGATCATGCAACATACACCCTGTGTGTAGCTGACAGATGGAAATAAGATGAGGTGTTTGATACATTATTTACTAGGTGTTTGATATCCAGATTGTGGAATAACACAGGAGTACAGATGTGGAAAGGTCAGACTCATTAGTAAAAATTTTTCCACTGAACTCACTTTGGTGCATTATGCCATGTGGGGGATGTGAAGAGGTCCTCTGTGTATATAAATGATAATCTTTTTGCTTCAGCTTGCATGCAAATGTATATATATACTGTATATATATGTAATCGTGGAAGATCAAAATGTCAGTATCTAATTGTGTGTACAGAAGACGATTCACTGTATATCTCTGGATCAGGAATGCAAATGTTACATAACCTCATGGTTTACAGTTTCCCAGATGAAGCGCATGTGTGCACCTTTTCTTGTTTATTCTTGGCTCATGTCGACTCTGCATGCATACTTTGTTTCCATAGTGATATTCAGTGTTTCTTTTGGTCTAATCTTGTGTAATATCCTGCTAATCTGTGCATATTATTTTCCTGTTTTATAATTTTAGCTGCTCTTTTAACCTTAAAGGTGCTATTGATAACATTCAGCCACTTGATGTCGCATTCTCTCTCCTCCGTTCCATTGTGTTCACTTCACAACAAATGGTAGCCAGGCATTTACCATCAATCTCAGTCAGTTTTTTTCCCACACTAACAACACAGAGATACCACGTGATACCAATGTCATTTTACTATTGGCTCACAAGCCTTGTTAGATGTGGGAACCAAACGTCAACAAAACATTCATTTTGGACCCGCCAACATTTTTAAAATGATTAATTCACAATCATAGTAACTTTTTTTCAGGAAAAGCCATACTTTTATTGGGCACCTTTCTAAAAGTTCTGTGGATGTCTTATTATTATTATTATTATTATTATTATTATTATTATTATTATTATTTTAATATTCGTCTAAATAAAAATGTTCATCAATAACACCTTTAAAGATAGTATCTATGATGATCTATGATGGCACTCAACATTTGATTAATTTAATTAGTTTATATGCCAATTTGTTTTTTCTTCACAAACAAATGTTCTAAATCACTTCCTAAGTTTTTACCTTTTCTCTTGGAATTGAACTCTCTATTCAAGTAAACTCAGTTTACAAAACAACAAAAAAAGTGATAGGCTTTTGGAAAATTATACAACCTTATCCCCTGAAACCTCTGATTTAATTTGTTTATTTCTATGGATATATGTACTCCTGCTTTTATTTTATTTTTCTTATGTAATTGTCCTTTAATTTTATTTTAAGCTCCTCATGTGCATTTGTATTGTACCATTTATACCCATTCTGTATAAGCTGCTACTATTTACCTGAATTCCTTTGTATATTATAATTTTGTAAACATATATATATATATATACAAATATAATAAATAAATGATTTCCTGTTTTATTTTGAAAGACTAACATCTACTGTCGCTTCAGTTCCTGCCTGTTTCCCGCATCCTTGATTATCCACATGGTGTACACGACTTCCCATGTTGTACAACATGAAGAGTTTTGTGAGAAGTTATATATATATATTTTATCTTTTTTTTATTAATTAATTAATTAATTTGTATTACTATTTCCTTGACCAGTTTTACTTTATTTTTATTCACTTTGAATGTTATTTTTGATATATGTTGTTGCCCATGCTCAACCTAAAGTTTTTTTGCTTACTGTTATGATAATTGACAGTGCCTTGTTGTGTATATATTTTTTTGATAACGAATAAAAAAAATTAAAAAATAAAAACCTTCCGATGTTGTAAACACCAGCTCACGAGTTTCATTGAACACACCATATATGTGCACTTTGAGGCTAATCAGACACCTTGTTAGCAGGGACCTGAGGATTCCACGCTTGCTATGGTTTCTATCACAGGTGCATCATTTCTACATGATCAGAATTTAAACTAAAACAAACTAAGATTTCAGTCGACGATTTCTCTGAGAAGAAAGCACCAAGATTTGTACACTTTTTAACCCCGTGTTGTTTTCTATGTATTTTACCATTGAGACTTTCCAAACCCCCAAAATGCACTGATGTAGCTAGCTATGCTAATGGATAATATTGTCATATTTTGACAATATTTGCCACAGGCCTACCTGATGCAAGCGTTGACAAGAGTATTATATGAATATGCTCGTTGACGTTGAACGTCGTTCAAAAAGGTGTCAGTTTTATGTCACGGTGCCCGAACAATACACACGGTGAGCAGCAGAGAGGTGTGAAACAACTGCAAAAAGAGACTTTTCTAGAAAAATCGACGACCTTTTGTCAATCAGCAAGAGAGCTTTAAATTGACATAATATTGAATGAAGTCTGGCGTGAATTTCGCTCTGTGAAGGATAGTGTAGATGTTGACTCCAAGTCAAGTCATGTTATATTGTCTTAAATTCAGCTCTATTGAGACAAAATTAGGCATTCACAGGCAGGGCCAATGATACAGAAGGCTTTGACTATCCATCTGTCCGACAATAGGATAAAAAGACATGACAGATCATGAACTTTATACAGCCTAATCCTTCATATGCTCATTTATTATGAATAAAAAATGAATATCAGTCAAGGTCAGGTGTCATTTTAATCAGTTTCATTTCAAAGCCTATCGCTCCTTTATGGAGCATATAGGCCGTTGACCACAGTCCGCCAGAGTCTTCTGTCCTGGGCTTTCCTCTCCAGTTGTTTCCATGTCAGCCCGCTCTGTTTGATGTTCGTGTCAAGGTCCCTGCGCCAGGTGTTCTTGGGCCGGCCTCTCCTTCTTTTGCCTTGTGGGTTCCATCTAAGAGCCTGCCTGGTGATGCTGGTATTCGGTGTCCGGAGTGTTTGTTAGCTGGGTAACACTTTATTTTACAGGTCTGCAAATTTCATGTTCATTAGGTGATAATTAACAAGTAACCTATTTGAAAATTACTTAATTATTATGCTATTTCCCAATAGCTGGTAATTTATTTAATACATTTCCAGGAAAAGAATAATAGATAATAATTAGCAAATAACCTATTTGAAATTTCTTTAAAAACCTCCCTGAATCATGACATTAGCTACCAGGTTACATTTGTGTAGACAATAAGTCACACAGTGGTGAGATGCGCCTGAATAGTGTCTTCTATTAGTTTTCCACCTCGGAGAGCAGCTGCTTCTCAAGCTTAAGGGCACTATTTTAACCTTTATATGCTATTTTAGCATATAATTATTAAATAATGTTTATAATAAAGTCATTTTCGATTACTTTTGAGGTAAATATTGGGGTAATTTGGCAGTAATTCCAAAGACTTTATTACTTGCTAATTATCACCTTATTAAATTTGCGGACCTGTAAAATGAAGTGTTACCATTAGTTTTCACAAGTAGATTCTGACTGAAGTTTCTGCATTCAGAAATGTTGCAATAAACTGTATTCTGTACAAGCTTTATCAGTGCTGACTGTGTTCTCATAGGCTTGATGTTGTGTCAAATGATAATAAGAGAATAACAGGGTCCATGTGTGCCTTCACATTGTACCAGCAACATATATTGACATATGGAATACCTCCTGCAGTAATAACTCTGTGAAAGAAATGCATACATTTGACATTTACTATTTTTTTTTTTTACTTCAAACACTTCTATGTATAATGTATTGCATGATATTTTCTTCCAGTGAAGTATTTATATTATTGCATTGTGGTACTGATTCTTTTAATTCAATATGTGATGTGAGAAAGTCGTTACGGTATAATAGGCCATGGTATGTTAACATGATGTGGATCAGTGGTCTGAGGGTTGTATATGTTTTTACCTTCAGATGGACAAACACGACACATGGACGTGTGTCCTCGTTCCGAGCTCAGACCGGAACAGCGTCCCAGGGCTTATCCTGCGGAGCATCCCAGCACCAACCTCCCAGAGTGGCTCTTCAGCCGGCTCTGACCCTGCCTCTCCACCTGGCTCTTCAGCCGGCTCTGACCCTGCCTCTCCACCTGGCTCTGACCCTGCCTCTCCACCTGGCTCTGACCCTGCCTCTCCACCTGGCTCGATCCCTGCCTCTCCACCTGGCTCTCCACCTGGCTCTTCATCTGGCTCTTCACCTGGCTCTCCACCTGGCTCTCCACCTGGCTCTTCATCTGGCTCTTCACCTGGCTCTCCACCTGGCTCTTCATCTGGCTCTTCACCTGGCTCTCCACCTGGCTCTCCACCTGGCTCTTCATCTGGCAGTGACCCTGGCTCTCCACTTGGCTCTCCACTGGGAAAAAAGGTAAGAAGGGCACTGACCCCACAGACCCTGAACATCACGCTTTTGACACATCTTCTATAAATACATCAAAGAGTGGAAAAAGAACAACCTTACTCTGACCTCTGTTGTCTAACATTAGAAAACAAAAATGTTGTAATCTGCTGCTGCAGGTGTAGGCAACCTTTTCGAAATTAAAACTTTCTTGTCAATCAGTTTGCCATATCAACATTAAGGTTAACATGAAGTATAATTATGTTGTTATGAATGACGTCTTGACGACTGTATGTTAACATGATGTGGAGCAGTGGTCTGATGGTTTGTATTTGTTTTTACCTTCAGATGGACCGAGGCTACACGTGGACAAGTGTCCTCATTCCTGTCCCCAACCGGCCCAGCAGCCCACGGCTCATCCTGCGGAGGATCCCAGCACCAACCTCTGGGAGTGGCTCTTCACCTGGCAGTGACACTGGCTCTCCACCTGGCTCTTCACCTGGCAGTGACACTGGCTCTCCACCTGGCTCTCCACCTGGCTCTCCACCTGTCTGTCACCCTGCCTCTCCACCTGGCACTGACCTTAGGTCTTCCCGTAGACCATCCCCTCGCTCTTCCTCTCACTCTACTTCTAGCTCCTCCTCTAGCTCTTCCTCTAGCTCCTCCACCTCAACATGCAGATTGTGGCAGACAGCTGCAGCCAAACTTCCACCTACAGCCTCTGCCAGCAACCTGCAGCTGCCGCCTCCACCTGCAGAATCTGGCAGACAGCTGCAGCCAAACCTCCACCTACAGCCTCTGCAAGCAACCTGCAGCTGCTGCCTCCACCTGTGGAATCTGCCAGACAGCTGCGACCAAACCTCTGAAGGTCTGAACCTCCACGTACAGCCATAAACCTGCACCTCCTCCTCCATCTGCTCGCAGCCTCTGCCAGCAACCTGCAGCTGCCACCTCCACCTGCAGATTCTGGCAGACAGCTGCAGCCAAACCTCCACCTACAACCTCTGCAAGCAACCTGCAGCTGCCACCTCCACCTGCAGATTCTGGCAGACAGCTGCAGCCAAACCTCCACCTACAACCTCTGAAATTGGAAAAAAAAATTGGGAAAAAGCTACAAAAACAGCTAGAAAACAAACAGAGGTGTACATTAATCAGCTGCGCACTGGCCTGCTAGAGGTCAGTGGCATTTAATACAAACAGAAGAACCTGGAGATCAACCCAACAACCCTGGATTTAAACTAAACTACGGCCGTTCACTTCATACGGCTGAAAAAGGTAAGTACAAGTATCTGACCTGAAGAAAGTGATTTAGAATAGTCTCTAATATAGAGACAGAGAAAGTAAAGTATGTTATCGTGTGTTGTCCATAAAGTATTCCTCAGTCAATAATTCAAAGATGAATTATTATACTCACTATTTTCTTGTCTTTCTCTCCCCTCATCTTACTGCACCACCTGAGCTGCTGCCGTTTTCTCCGGACGAAGAAAGTGAGTATGAGCTTCTGACTTGTGACCCATTTATTCATATCATATTCATTCATATCACTTCACATTATTATGTTATTAACCATTACTTTTCGTTTTTTTCCTCTTACTTGCATCCACCACCTGAGCTGCTGCTCTGGTGGTGGATGCTCGGATGAAGAAATTGAGTATGAGATTCTAACTTTTGACCTATTTATTCATATAATATCACTTAACATTATTTGACTGTTTTATTCATCATTATTTGTCGTTCTTTCCTCTTACTCCACCACCTGAGCTGCTGCTGGTGAGTATGAGCGTCTGACTTGTTAAGAATGTGACTCAGAATAGACTGTGATCTAAAAAAGCTACATACTGTGTGCAAAACCTATTTATACATACTGCATAATATCACTTATTTTGTAATTCAAACATTATTCGTCTGTTTTATTAACCATTATTATTCATTCTCTCCTCTTCTCTCACTCCATCACCTGAGCTGAAACTAAAGCTAAAGCTAAATTAGAGACAGCAATATATGTTATCGTCTAAACTTGTTTGTAAAGTAATACTTTATGGGCAAACATTACTTTCTCTGCCTCTATATTAGAGACTATTCCAAGTCTTGAATATTTTTATTTTTACTCCAGAGACTCTGGCTGAGTGTTCCTGTAGTTCAGCGGCTCCTTCACAACAGAGAATAAATACTTGTTCCCGACCAGGACAGATGGATGACGGACCACGAGATGGACAGAACAGAAGTGAACGCCTGTGTGTTGCATGGACTAATAAGTAAGTTAACTGCACATTAAAGGAATAGTTTGTCAATTTGGGAAAAATACACATTCACTTTCTAGCCAATAGTTAGATAGATTGATACGGTAGATTGATACCGCTCTGAGAGGAGAGCGGTATCAATCTTCTCATCTAGCTGGCTGCAAGAAAGCAAATTAGAGCATTTCTAAAATGTTGAACT
Source organism: Adelosebastes latens (assembly GCA_916700685.1). Classification (NCBI taxonomy): domain Eukaryota; kingdom Metazoa; phylum Chordata; class Actinopteri; order Perciformes; family Sebastidae; genus Adelosebastes; species Adelosebastes latens. Next base: position 33,806 of record CAKAKR010066009.1, read on the forward strand.
GCTCCTTTAAGATTACAAAAGTAGCAACAGTGACATAAAGCGACGCTAAAGTTAACATGCTAATGATTCTTACAGTCTTAAATAATGTTCCAATGCTTCAATTGTGTCAAAGAAGGAGCATACAAATGTTTTCTAGGCTCAAATAACATGTGACACTACTGTTCCCCCCCATCCTGACCCACTTTACAGTCTTTCAGAGGCTGTAGCAGGTTCAGTTTTAGAGCTAGAGTGAAGCAAGATTTCTGATTTATGACTAGAACAACGTGACACACAGTGCTGAGCTGCATCTCAAATTAATGTTCAGGTTCCCAGCTTTCAGATGTTGTACACCACTTCTATGTGACATCTATTGTTGATAGGGACTCTTCCTGGAGCTCCTGAGAGTGGACGTCAACAGAACCACACAAAGCCAGCAGCATCACACAGCCAGTCTGATGTGAGGAAGCTCCAGCAGCACAGCAGTCCACTCAGCACACTGAACTGCCTTCAGCACCACACTTTCTACACTCAACTGCTTTCATGTTGAATTCAGTTAAATAATAAAAAAAAAAACCCTGTTAGCAGCCGGTGGGCAGCACAGCGCTAAACAGAACAGCTGACGTTAATGGGAGGTGCCACTGATTTACATTATGATATGTTCAGGCTCTATTCAGTAAAATATGAGTATTGGGTGAAGGTAAATTCTAACGTTATCATGATGTGTTCAAATGTAATCTTGTAAAATGTAGTTTTTGGCGGGAAACTTGAATAAGTCCAGTTGTTTGAAGGAGATGTTTCAAGGCAATATAAAATAGATAATAGAGAGGGAATTATGACCTGTTTAACTTCCTAATAAAAACCAATATGCAAACGGTAATAAAGGAGTGGATGTTGAAGTACATGGAATTTATTGTTTTACTTTTGTTTTTTACCGTGGTATCGAATTGGTATCAGGAAAATCGTGGAATTTCACTGGTATTGGTATTGACTACTATGTTTCTGGTATCGTGACACTAGTGTGTGTACTTCTGTTTGTGTCTTTTTCCTGCACAATGCTTGTCTACTGCTGTACAACACCAGAGAATACATGGTGTCTGAGGACAACCTAATGCAGCTCTTCAGGACGTAGCCAACATGAACCCGTACGTGCCAAATTGAAACATTTGTTGTCTGGACCCTTGTATCTGTCACACAGGTAATCGCAACCTTACTACATACAAAACAGTATCAAATATTACATATTATTTTAACCTTAAAACGGGCTGTTGTTTACATATATCATATTGCTGAATTATCGCACACAAATGTGTTCTCACTGCCACCACAGAAGACAGTGGAAAAGTCAGCCCTACATTGGTATCACCCTAGCTGGCTATATTTAGCTATAGCTGCAGTGGCCTTCAGTGATGCTTCTTAAGAACCTCTCCCACTGGACAAAAAAAACCCATTAACACCCACTAACATCTGGCTTTTGCCTTCAGTGGGAAAGATTACAACCGGCATTTATTCTCGGGACAAATGACCCTCCAGTAGTCATGGGTGTTTATCGGCTCCAGATCTGATCGGCAGTGATGGAAACATGACATCCGGGTGGAAACGCTAATTTGTGTGACGCAATGAATGAAGTCAATATATAATCAATAAAATCAACAGGGATTTTGACAATTATTATAATTTATTAACGTACAAAACATACTATTAATATGCTCTCCTCAAAGCCACCGGACTACATTGACAGAAACAGTCATTCTACCGTGCTCATCGTTGTAGAACACACTTCTCACCAACTCTGGTTTGAGAGTTTGAAAGAGAGACTGAATAAGTAACAGATATAAAAAAGAAGTAACCACCGTAACATTTTCACTGTTTACTAACCCTAGAAAAAAAACCCAGAAAGGCCAGTGCAACGGCACGGCATACTCGCAATGGGAAAGGAGTTTTTTTTAGAGGTTTTTCCTGTGTTTAAAAAAACCCACATACTGTATGTGCTAATTTTGGTGGGAAAAGTAATTAAACTAATTACATTCAGATTCACAAGGTGAGTGTGTGGTAAAGAAAATGTGTCGTGTTGTTTTTCAGGTGCTGTCATTGCTCTGATGAAAGCAGTGCACATGTCCCCTGGACCTACTTCAATCACCAGAGAGCTTCCCTCCAGCCAGCCGTCCTCTGGCAGTGGAGGGCTGAGCAGCAGCTGGTCATTGAGAGGGCAACGCAGTTGGGGGAAACCCATCACCTTGGGAGGTGACGTGACAGCTGATTCGCCAGGTTTGTTCTTGTTTTTTCTGAGTCGATTAACAATTGAAAAAGATCCAGGAAAAACAAGTTGAGTAAATGTTTATTTCTATAGCGGCCAATGACAACAGAATTATCTCATGACACTTTTCTTATAGAACAGGACCTCTCGGAACACCATAGAAATAGCCATGCTGTGATTTGGTATCAAAAACTTTTAACATTTGGAGATTTCTGCAAGAATTGCATTTTCCTGCGATTGGATGGCGAGCACTTCTGCTGTGGAAACTGCTAAGAAACCCCCTTAAAGTCAGTCTAGCTAGGAAAGCCATCCATCCTCTGAATGCTCTAGTTCTCTAGTTTGTGGCTGTAAAGTTTCATGAGGCTGTGATTATCCTAGAGGTCATCACAGGTCATTTTATACAGTGAGGTCAAGTATCAAAAAATGGTCTCACTACAATGAAATGGCTACTATGGGGACTAACATCATCACACATGAATACAGTTGGGCTCATTGGATCCACCAGAGTCTCAGTTTTACAGTGATACCCAATTTATGTCATTCAAGACTGTTTAGTAACCCAAGTATGCAGAAATATTCAAATACACCATTTTAGAATAGGAGACAATAACACATTTACACTGCATGAAAAACTGCATGTGATTATCATAAAGGGTGCATGTCTGTAAAGGGGAGACTCTTGGGTACCCATAGAACCCATTTTCAGTCACATATCTTGAAGTCAGATGGCACATGCCAGTTTTTTCCTCGCCAAAATTGAGCGCAACTTCGTATCGTTATTTAGCATTCTTCTGGACAAGCTCTAGCTTGAAAATTCAGCCCGCAACAACCTCTGAAAGACAGATTAGTGGCCGGGCCCGCCACGGTGGTTAAACAATACACATCAATTCAGTAACATATGAGAAATATCATACAATTATATATTGGGATTCAACAGACATAATCATGTGCTAACATCTCTCAAATCCTACATGCACGCAACTACAATTTGTTTGAGATTGTAATTTTTTTATTCAGCTCTGCTTTTATTTGTACATTGCATTGATTTTGAATTAATATATCAATGCACACCTATAAAACAGTGCCTTTCAGTGACCTGTCTTCATATCCCCCCCACAAGGACATAGTGCCAAGCTTGGGTCCTAACACAGTGATGAGCTTGGATGACAACAGGCCGATGGACATCCAGCTTGTTCGCAGGTAAACTGGAAATGAAAGTGCTTTTGTAAAACAATGTAACAAAAGTATTGTTTTTTTATTTGACCTATCCTGTGGAGTGTTATTGTTGTCTGGGACTCTTGGGACGGAAATTATTTTTGAACCCGAATAATATACTGTATTAAACCTAGTAACATTGCTCACGAAGCAATGTCTGGAAAATGATTTAAATGAAATGAGCCGGTTTGAAAATGGAGATGAGCGAGACGACCAGCTCGGTCGTAGTCGTCGGTTGCACGGGTGTTCAGTTTTAGTCAGTGTAGTCTACTAGTGCGCCTCTTACAAAGACAGCGGCACGTCTAACTTAATTGTACAAATCCACAATTCTCCCCTCTAGGTTTTCGTTCTGAGACGGGACTGTAGAAACGCAGCCCAAGCTTGTCTTCTCTTCGGTTTTTTGCATCAAATTGAACAACAACTATCTAACATTTGGGCTAACGCAGTTGTAAAAGCCGAGCTGTCATTAGTGGACATTGGAGGGCAGCTTTGTTTTGCCCTCCAGGTGGGCGTTCCCACAGGGCCATGACATCACCTGAAAACTATGAATTAGACACAGTTTTTCTGTAAGTTTGTTATTTCACTCTAACTGTAATGCTCTTTTACATCCAAAATCAGTGGTCATAAACGTCAATGTAGATTAATGTCAAATATCAACCAACCTTGAGACCTCAACAATAGGGAGGATTTCAAAACCAAATTGTGGGGTTCTGGGGGTCCTCTCCCAGAAAACTTTTAGTTTCAGAGACTTTGTTTCCTGCATTCTGGTGACTTTTAAAGACTGAAAGTAACAAAGTAATAAGTACACTGCAACAGCATTTCTATGTTAAATAGGCCTGCTTTTAATCTTACCTTTAAATCTCAGGAAAGAAAACTGAATAGCCCAATTCGCCCCTATGGCGTGCATTTGTGTGAATCTCCGGCTTAAACTAATATTTATTCTTTTTAATTCATTAATTCTTTTTTTTCCCTGCTTCAGTATTTTTTTTCTCTTAGTACTCTCCATTTCTCTCAATCTCTCACTCACTGAATGGCCTTTCAGACAACGCGACAACGGCACCGCTGCACTCTGAAACACATTATTTCCAATGGCTTGCGCCACGACGGTTTTTCGCTGCATTCGGCAAAGCCCAACTTTGGGTTGTCAGCGGCGAACGCAGCTCAAACCGTGTTGTTTCGGTCGCAAATGAGCGCGAGCGCCATTGTCGTCCGAGTGGAAACAGTAGGGCTTATACATGCTGTACAGTGCAAGAAACAGGTTGAGATAACGAAAAGGGAAAAAAAGGGGTAAAAATTGGGAGAAAAATGGGAGAATTTGTGACCCAGTGAGGAACCCGGGAGAGGGCGATGAAAAACGTGAGTCTCCCGGGAAAATCGGGAGGGTTGGCAGGTATGGACCTGTCGTAGATGGTACTGTATGTTCATGATGAAAATTCCCTAAGTAATCTGGAATTAATCAAATTACCAACAGCAAAGTGATGTGCTCTGAAACTGGGCTTGGAGGGAAGTTGTCCATGTTGCCCAGTTGGTGATTCAGCATGTGACATCAAGGTGTGGAGAACTTCCTTAGACTTCTTCATCTGGTGAAATACTGTATGTACAAATCCTGCTGGTCGGTACAAACTATCTTCAGCTGGATGCAGACTCCATTGTGTAAAACCTGTGTGTCCAACTATCAAGCTAACTTCAGCGGCTGGTGTCTGACCTGCAGTGCAGCGGCGACTTTTTTTTTTCTCACACATCAGCACTTGATTGTGTCTGATTGGGCTCTTTGTCTTGACTTTTGCCAACTTGTGCGCAGCACTGATTAATGACCGCGAAGCGAATGTACTGTGTGATGTAAGTGATGAATCAATCATCTGCTGAGCTGAATCAGGCCGAATCTGACACATCCTCGCTCATCTTATCAATCTAAATGACAGTTTAAACAATCGCCTCACTCACTTAGTATGTGGCCTTTTGCTGTGTCATGTAGCGCCACTGCTTATTTTCCTTGAATGGGCTAAATGATTTTATTTTTAAAACATAATATAACTATCAGTGAAATAAATAAATAAATAAAAAAGCTATTTATTTCACAAAATAATTTATTGGTATTTGAAAATTACCAATTTTGTAAGTTGTTTATTGTTGTTTTTTCCTACTTTGTTGTGCTGTAGCCTACAGACAAAGTTAACACCGCTAAAAGTCTGGTTATGAACGATGTAGATAAAAGATTTGTGGCTGTTTTTAGTTAATTAGTAAAAATATATATATATATAAAAATAATATATGTAATTAAAAAAATAATATATACAGTACATATATATATACATATATGTATATATATGTATATATATATGTATATATATATACATATATATATATGTATATATATATATATATTTTTTTTTCTTTAGTTATTTTTTTAATTTAGTTATGTGCGCAGCGTTTCACTTGAAGTTTCCCAAATAAAATTCAGAATCTCAACAAAAGACACCGGTGTCTAAAAAACGTATTGACAGCAAAGCGGCAGAGGAGAAAACGCATATAATAAGTAGCATGTTTTGTTGTTTTACAACTTGGAATCGCAGTGCAATTAGAATTTTTGCCTACAAACGTTGTCAAAGTAAGAACAAATCTCTATAATCTCTCAAAAAAATAAAATAAAAGCATATTTTCTGACTTACCCCTAGTGATATCTAACCATGCAAATAAGTAGGTTAAGTAGTTTAGGTTGTATGTGCCAAGGTTTTGAGATATCTGCCTCGTAGACTTCTGCTGCCACCCAAATACAATAGAGAATGTAATGTCATTTATGCTTGAATCATTGAACATTTACCTTTTTTAAAAAACTTTAAAACAGCAATTGTTCTTTTCACAAACCCAGTTACTCAGAATAATCTACAAACGTCACTTTCTTAAGAACTTTCAGTGGGAAGCACAGTAGGTCCAACAGCAGTTTTTTTTGGGAAAGCTGCAAAGGTAAAGCCACTGGTGCAAAAATAATCCACAAGACATCTGGGCGAGAGATTCCCTCAGGGTCTGTGACTTTGAGACAAAGTGGTGGAAAGTTTAATGGTGAGAACAAAGTCATCATAACCCACAGTCCCCAGCATGGAGCCTGGTGGTGGCAGCATCATGCTGTGGGGATGTTTGTCTGCAGCAGGCCCTGGAAGACTGGAGGATAACATAGCTGTCACCTGGGAAAAGATTTGTCTTTCAGCGAGACAACAACTCTGCACATAAAGCTAAAGCTGCATACGAATGGCTTTAGGAAAATCAATGGCAATGTCCCGGAGTGACCAAGTTAGAGTCCAGACCTCAGTCGATTTCACAATTTGTGGCTGGACTTGGAAATAGCTTCTTTTTTTTTTACCTTTTAACGTGGCCTTAGCACCATGTGGACCTTTCACAGTAAACATTGTAAACATGAGTTTATGGTCTCAATCGCTAGTTTCTTCAATACAGCATGATGTTCATTGAGTAAATTATGTTCCCATTTAGAGTCAAATAGACCATAAAGCAGGGGATGCTTCAGGGCGTGGCTACCTTGTGATTGACAGGTCGCTACTGTTAACCCTTTAACAGTGTGTTCTCAGTTCATGTAAGTTAATTGTAACATTTCGGTCGACTCAAAAAGTCTTATTCAGCGTTCGGCTATACTTAGCTCCACCCTCTCATGTCACTGGCTTCAAAAAACCAAGATGGCGATGGCCAAAATGCCGAACTCGAGGCTCCCAAATCGTCGTCCACAAACCAATGGGTGACATCAAGGTGACTATGTCCACTACTTATATACAGTCTATGGTTTTGAGCTAAATGCAAATGTCAGCATGCTTACATGCTGATGTTTAGAAGGTAATGTTTACCATGTTTCCATCCATGTTTAGTGTTAGCATGCTAACGTTTGCTAATTAGCACTAAAAAATAATGATGTAATGCCATTAGTTCTGCAGGTATTTGTTATTTGGTCATAAACCAAAGTATTGGACAAATTCAAGTTTTGACCCTGATGATGACACTCAAGTAAAGGTTAAGGTGTCACCCAATGTTGTACGTTTCATCCTAAAAGGAACATGAATGACATTGCCAAATGTCACAGAAATCCATCCAATAGCTGTCGAGACATCTCAATAAAAACACAAATCTAAACCTCATGGTTCACATAGAGGATCATCCAAAGTCGGTAGGATTCATCACCTGGGAACCACGAATGTCCGTACAAAACTTTATAGCAATCCATCCAGTAGTTCATGTAAGATATTTCAATTTCGACCAAAATTGGACCGCTAGTGTGGCTAAAAATTAATCATTAATTCTTAATTATGTCCACCGTGAATCAACGTTATAAAACGCTCAAACATTACAAAATTCCATTATAGTCATTGTTGAAAGAAAAGGAAGACTTTGTGTAGAATAAATTGGAACTTTTATTCTTGACTGTAAGAGCTGAGCTTTCAGGCTATGACAGAAGATACAGGGATAGCTCTACTGTCCTGATTGAGGTGCAAAGGTCACCCCACGTCTGGAAGTCTGTGGTGAGGATGAACTGAGATTGGGTTCAGTGTTGGACAGGCTACTGGGTCAAAAGGCCAGATAGAGTGCAGGCCTGTATCTATGGATTCATGATGTGCAGCAGAAGTGGAAAGTAAAGATCAGCTTTGAAATACTTGTGTTTAGCTTGACATTTTCAGTTTTGTGAGACTTGTGAGACGAGAAATGTTGTACTATTTACAGCATTATGTTTACTTGACAACAATGACTATGTTTACATCATAGACTGTATATAAAGATGGACGACGTGTCTGAGCGGTATCAAGGTCACCCGCCCGAACCAATCGCGAGCCGAACACGGATGCACCTCGTCAGAAAAAGAGACTCACACCTGTCAATCATGACGTCTCACCCCCTTTTTATAACATCAAATAACTAATTAAAACCAAACTTATCAGAAAAATTAACAGTTGAACATACATCATTAAGAAATACCTAATTTGACAGAAATTATTTGGGAAAAATGTATTTGACGTGTATTTTGACTGTTTAGTTTGGCCCATGTCCCATCCGCTAACATGGAGGAGATTTATGACCTATACTGCAGCCAGCCACCAGGGGGCGATCCAGATGTTTTGGCTTAGTTTTTAGGGAGCTGTCATGTTGTCCATCTTTATATACAGTCTATGGCACATGTGTCAAACTCAAGGCCCGCGGGCCGAATCCGGCCCGGCACCTCATTTTACGTGGCCCACGAGAGCTTGCAAAGAATATCATTTGCTTATCATACAATTCTATGTCGCTTTACAGAAGGACGGTGTCCATAAACTACATGTGCCACAATGCATCTTGATTTTGTTACCTGCGCACTGAAGCGTCTCAATATCAGCCGTTTCCAGCAGCGGCACTCTAGCAGAGTGATGTGGTCGCCAAAATGTCCAAGAATAATGTTTGTGTGTGAATATATGCGGACAGGAAACAGCAGAACTATGAAATGTGCACCCTTGGTCGCACTACTGACAAACAGTTTAGGGGAGAGGGAGATGTCGCGAGGTGTTTTAACTCCTTAGTGAATCAGGAAGGGAGCGGAGAAATGTTTGGCGTGTGTGTGTGTGTGTGTGTGTGTGCGCTGCCTGCAGCCAGCGACGCAGCGGAAAAATGTTGCTGTGTGTGGCCTGGGGGTGTGTGTGTGCGCTGCCCACCGTCAGTGACTGCTACTCCGTCACATTGTTGTACCATAGTTCAACTGCGACCAAAAAGTTAAACAAAGTATGTTTATTACAATGTAATAAATAGTGCTTGATAATATTTGTGTGATGGTAAAAAAAAAAAAAAATGTATTACTCACTTGAAAATGTTGATCTTTGATGGATGAGTAATGATGAGGGTTTCTTAATCTCATAAATTCAAGGAATCTATGTTATAATAACACATAGAAATGTGAGTGTGTGCGTGTGCCCACATTCAGTATTTTTGTGTCTATACGTACATGCATATATATCGATGCACAAGCATGTGTTTTTGTTACTGAACTCATTTTTTAAATACATTTTACAATAGTTGTACACTTGAA
>CAKAKR010066010.1:0-11055 GCA_916700685.1 Adelosebastes latens
AATTGTTGCTGGGATGAAAGTAAATTTCATCATAAGGCATTTTCGTAGAAAATAGTTAGAAGGTCTTTATGATTTTAAAATATTCTGATGAATTTTAGGTAACAATTATAGAGCCTTTGTCAATACAGCAACATACTTTAAGTTAGTAGCAAATATTCTGCATCATATTCCTTTGTTTTCTTCCATTTACCTTTGTAAATGGATAAAGAGCTATATGCATACAATATCGACTGACTGATTTTACTTCAATGTGACAGTATGGACTTATTTTTACATGCAAAGATGAGTGCCTACATTTAGATTTTCATTCATCCTGCATAGAGGATGCTCTGTGCTCTGTTGTATGTTACTCCTTGCTTGTGAGTGGGATGGGGCCGGATCTTAACTTTATTTATTAATCACAATCACTGATGAAGACTTTGTGTCTCTCATTTCTAACAGCAATAAATGCACACAATCACAATTGAGTATATTTTCTGCCTCGGCTCTGTGCTGCTTCTCTTTGAATTCCCCTGCTCGCCGTATTCATCCTCCCCGTGCTCCCCGTGCTGCAGGATTGTGGGCGTCTTAACAGCACAGTTTCCAAGCCCCCCTCTCTTCATTAGGCTTTCATGAAGCGAGGCGAGGCTGTGCGAGACCTCACCGGCACCCTGGCTCCCTGCTGTGTTGATGGCCCTTGGGCGACGCCGAGAGCAGGAGGACCTCGGCGACCTCCTCCTCAGCTGCTGCGACGAGATGCCTGCAGCCAGCATCCTATCAAGCACAGCAGCCAGACAAACCTCCGGTACCGGGCTGCACGCCGCTCAGGAGCAGGAGGGAGGATTTTAAAACCAGCCACAAGCAACAACAGCCGCACCAATTTAGGGATTGGAGAATTGGAATAGTTAAGATGTTGGCGTTCAGAGTAATACCCTGGGATTTATGGCTTTTAAGTCGGAGCGCGTGGGCTCGCAGTCAGCTGCTTCTTAAATGAGAAATGAGTAAAATTAGAGGATAACTGCTCATGAAATACAATAAGAAATCCCATAATTATAGTGTCAAATCCTATACAAATGTATGCATATGAAATCATTTGATGATTGGCGTAATTAGATACGTCTTCATTTGAGGTGTAATTGATGCCTATTAATACTAGATTGAGAAATACATGAAATAGCATCTCCTTCAGAGAATATCCCTTAATGCAATATACACATAATATCCTACACAACGCTACGCCATATGAAATAATTTGATGATTTGTCCAATTGTCTTGAGGACAGAGGGTGTGGAGAATGTGGCAGACAGTGACCTGTATATCTCTTCATCTAGTTATAATGTTGACTTAGGTATTCAATATTAATAACCCGCTGTCAAGGACACTGGAAGGACATCTCAATTTGACACTTATAGGCTCAGCATGAATATGTATAGGCAGCGAGACGCTTCAGAATTACCAAGTAAAATCACGGTTCACACGTGGGGACTAATGTGATGTGGCACATGCATTCTGATGAGCCACAAATACGGCGGCTGATCGGTCTCAAAAGACTTGTTATAACTCAATATCGGACCTGAGAGCGCTCAGCTGTGTGTGTGTGTGTAGACAGAGGCGCTGCATTTAAAGCTCTGTAGATGGTGTGAACATCTATTATTATTATGCATCAACAGTCTTTATAAACGCATTAATAACTACATCCAGCATGGACCATTTGTGTGTGTGGTGATGGCATGGAGGGGTCTAATGGGCAACATGGTGTTTAACTGGTTCCCAACATAAAACATTGCTGGTGAGCAAACTGCAGAGCAGCAGGAAGCTGTTTCCACACTGACAGCACGTCTGGTTGGTTGGTTTGTAGCTCACTTGTGGTGCTACCGTACGGGCATTTAATTCTAAGTATGATTATATACTAATTTTCATGAATAAAGGGTATAGAGCACAGCATAAAAGCACAAATATGGTTAACCAGCACACTGAAATCTTACCGAGTGTTAGCATCATATCTGTTCATTCTTTCTTGTGATGTCTTTTTGTTTCCACTCATCATAAGAGATGTATAATTATCATGAAATTGTTCCAAGAATCATCATTTTTGCTGTTGATCTCTTGCTAGCAACTGTTAATCTTCTAATATGTTTTAATAAAGTAGTGCTTTTCAGGCTGCTGGGTTGGAATCGGCAAGAAAACCGATACGGATATTTCCCCAATGTGAGTATTGCTTTAGTCTTCTAATTTAGTCAACTAAATGTGTTGTCTACAGCGCCAGGAATTGTTTCAACTTATCTGTAATCAACCACATTTTTGAGTGTTTAACTTCTCACAATTGTTTTATCCTCATTCAACAATCATTGCTCTCAGTAATGAGCTTGATTTTGACCATGTGAGCAGCTCACATGCCTCCCCCCCCCAATGACTCCCCCATAGTGTTAACAATCCTTCAGGGAGTCTGGGTCCAGGTAAATCACAGACACAGTGTGTACTAGCTGGGCTGCTGCCCAGAGGCTGTGGGGCGACGGTGTCGTCCCGGAGCAGGCCGACATCAAAACCCATGATCCAGAAGAGCCCGAGGCTACGAACAGCCGACAGCTCTGATTGACAGACGAGATGCAAAATGATTTTGTGAGAGAGAACAACACACTGATATCAAGTTGGCCTTTTGTTTTGCTTCAGATACCTCTTGAATATCGATCTTTCCCCTGAAATCGTGTTAGAATCACAGTGTCAGGTGTAAATGTACACAAAGGTCACAGAGATACACAGTGCGGATTGACTTACATAGTAAACGTCTGTACAGGGCAACAAACCCTCAAACTGTCCTACAAGAAACTGGAACAATTACAGTCATATTTTTGTGTTTGTTGCCATATTTAAATCTTTTGAAGTGTTTATTTTTGTTTATAGCTTTTGCTCTCTGCAACATGCAAGATCCATTGATCTTCAGGATGAGTGCGATGCACCCATTCCTCTGTATAATTGTTTAAAGTAACTATATCAAAATGATTGAAAAGTTAAATCCACAGCATTAGAATGTAGTTGTAACAATAAACTTATAGAAAGGCTAAATCGTTTTGTTGTTTTATCTTAAAAGGACAAGGCTCGCACCAATGTATATTTTGGTTATTGTCAACAAATCTCCGGATAATACTAAAACCGTCTCTTAATACCTTTGGACCTCCCCAGCCTGTCTGTGGCACTCAGCCCCAAACTCATGTGTTTCTACTGAAGATGTAGATCTTTGAAAACTGGTCTTCAATGTATAGTTTCAGCTTTTTTAAAATAAAATAAATAATAATTTCCTAAAATAGCCTGGCATTGTAGATTGTAGCAAACATTACTCAAACAGGAGTAATAGGCATTTATTTGGGGAGTATTCAGCTGTGGATAAATACACATTTGGTCCTGTAGTGCAGTCGTTCCTGACCTTTTTTTTGTCAGATGTGGCCCATCGCACCACAGCCCTGTCGATGAACTCAAGTAGGCCTGGCATGTTCCAGATACATTCATTTTAACTGGTTATTATTTAACTATTAATGAAATAAAGTGGATAGAGTTACAAGGCTTCTTTCATTCAATTAAACTGTCAATGTTTCGGTTTGGCTAAGTTTGCATTTGTCAGCTAAAGCGATCACTTTGAGTGGCCGAAGCTGGACGTTTCAACCATTTATCTAGTATTACTTTTAGCTATTTATTTAACGTTCATTCGTTACTTTTAGCTATTTATTTAACGTTCATTCGTTACTTTTAGCTATTTATTTAATGTTCATTCGTTACTTTTCGCTATTTATTTAACGTTCATTCGTTACTTTTAGCTATTTATTTAATGTTCATTCGTTACTTTTCGCTATTTATTTAATGTTCATTCGTTACTTTTCGCTATTTATTTAATGTTCATTCGTTACTTTTCACTAGGTATTTCAAACATTTATTTTAGCTAACTTTTTCAACCACATATCATTACTTTTAGCTATTTATTTAATGTTTTAGCCTATCCATTATTTTAGCTAGTTATTTAAATGTTTATCCATTACTTTTAGATAACTATTATAAGTAAAAAGCTATCGTTAGGCTATAAAGGAACTACACCACGGTCACATGAGCGCGAGTATACACAACGAGGCTGTGAAGGCGGACGAGTCGGCATGATGATGTTTAGTCTCATTTAGTCACTTGTTAGCAACCACCTTTTTTAAGGCACATTCATGAGTGGGATATTTACTGACGGATTTTACGTTGTAGAAAAAAACCGTTAAAAGTCTCTTCAGCTTGTGTTAATCTAATTAAAAACCCATTCCATAAACCCATTGACTTCCAGACGAGGGAATTAGAAGTGCCAAAATGCTAACTCATTTCCGGGTTTTAGGACTCATTCCTCTATTTTGCCAAAATATGTGTGAGCTGATTTGCATAAGTAACATAAGTTTTATAAGTAGAAATAGATAAATGAACAACACAATCAAAAATGTAATGTATGCTTTAATTTTATTACGTTTAGAGATTTCATAGATTCATTGACTTAATCTTAGATTATGCTTATTGAAGAATGTCAGGTTATGACAGAAACTTGCTTTCAGAAATTATCATTTTTGATTGTTATTAACAGTCGTAGAGCGCGTTGATCCTCACGATGTCCCAGTAGGACATGCCGTGCCTCTGGCCGATCTGGACGTTGGGGTCGGGGATGGGGGTGATGGAGTCCTTCCCGTACTGGATGGAGAAGGCTGTTCTTCCATAGTGCATGATGGAGGAGTAGTCGTAGGGAGTGTTCAGGTTGTTGGTGGCCTGCTTGTAGAAGTTGTAGGCCATCTGCGGGTTGATGTTCTTCCAGTTGATGCTGACGTAGTTGTCGCGGTCGCTCCTGGTCTGTTCGTGCTGGAAGCCCAGAGCGTGGTTGATCTCGTGCTGGATGATGCCGTGGTAGAGGCAGCCCTGTCTGTTGAGAGAAAGCACCTGACTGCCTCCAGTTCTGCCCAGAGAGGAGAAACATCCGGCTCTGTTCTCGATGCTGATGTAGTCGTACTCGTTCTGAAGGGGGACGAAGCGGAGGCAGGTCCAGCTGTGGAAGGCCTCCATGGCGTAGTCGATCTTCTGCCTCTCCCAGCTGGTGAACTCGCTGCTCACGGTGAAGGGGATCATCACCAAGCCGTTGGAGGATTTCCTCCACAGGCAGTCCTGGGACCAGCACTTCATGGCGTTTCTGGTTCTGGGAACCAGCAGGTCTCCTTCCAGCAGGATCTCATCGGTGCCGTTGTTGGAGGTCAGAATCCTGGTGGTGATGTCGACAGTGTCTGGGACTTCTTCTTCTTCTTCTTTGCCTCCTTCCTCCTGGAGAGGAAGTGCCTGAGAGAGGCCGAGCAGCAGCAGCAGCAGGCTGGCAGAGGGAGTCATCTTTATGGTCGGTCTGGAGGCTGTGGAGCTTCTCTGAAGAGCTGCTGTGGAGAGACTCCTTGAAGCTTGATGTTTGACTCAGTTCAGTCCAGGGTCTTTATACTCTCCTCTACAGGTGTGTCTGCAGGAGGATTATGGGTTGGGGTCTACACTGCTAGGCCTGAACAAACCTCTGAAGGGAGGACTCCACGGACAAACCTACTTTTTAAACATAGTTTTTAATCCCCAAAGTTTCTTTGCCCATTTTGTGCCACATCCTTTGCACACACTAAAGCTCAGCTGGTTTTATTTTCCGTTGGTTTACATATGGCTTTTTAGCAACCTTTACCAAAGTATATATGTTAAAATTAAATGTGTGTGACCCAAATACAGTTTCTTCACTCTCTGATGACCTGAGTAATTGAAATCCCTGGTGCGCCTTTTTATGACAAGCTGTTAAAGTTGTAGCAAAAGCTGCGTGTCCCTCTGTGAGGATGATAGACGGCCTATTGAAACTCTTGCATATGTAGAAGATGGTAATAGGTTCCTGTGGGACATGTTGCTGTGGCCGTGCCCGAGACAGCTCTCTAGTAAAAAAAAAAAAAAATGAATACTAAATTGTATGAAACAGTCCAGCCTATTGTACAAAAACCATGATGGCTGACCCTCCATCAGTGAACGGCAGTAACATCTGTTTACTGATGCACGCTTGCTAATTTATTATGCATTTTCTTTTAATTAGTTTTCTAGTAGTTGGAAGCAACTTTAGCACCTTTTAATTCTTCTATTTGTTTTCTTCATTTAAAAACAAACGGGCAAGGCCAGATAAATGGTTTTCACTTCAGTTCAGCACTTGAAAACCGCTTCATTCTGTAATATATTTTAAAACTCAGTGATAGTTGTTTACTGGTATTTAACTAGGTACCCAGGATGCCATATGTCCTCTTGTCTCATGAAAATATGGACTTGAATTTGTTCAATTTAATTATCGCGTATAAACCGACTACACCTCCCTTGAATCCTGGCCTCAGATAAAGTGTAAAGATGAATTGTGAAAAGAATGTGTGTTTTCTCTCTAACGCCCCCCCTCCCTCCTCAATCTCATCAGCCACCGTGATTAAGGTTTGGCATTGGGGATTGTGCTGTCTTTTTGGAGAGATATTTCAGCTGCATTTCTGACACTCTGAAAGGAGAGGAAGATAAAGGAGGCGTCGGGGAAAAAACTCCTTCCCGTTGTGTGAGTCCTAGAGAGGGCCTTGAACCCTGCCATTCACGCCTTTCTCTCCATCAGCTGAGTCTAATTGCCAGAGAGGACAGGAGACCCCAGGCCCGATCGTTCCTTATCCTCTTTAGCGCTTTCAGGCGAGTGAAAGGCGAGCTTCTGCTTTTGATCTTTTCTCTGATTCGCTTTTTCTTCTCTGTCATCCCTACCATCCTCTCCTCAGGAGTGACACCAGCTCCTTTCACTGCCTGCCCCCGTCTCCATCTGCCCAAAATAATGACCAAGGCCCAGGCATTATTAAACAGAGGTGGAGAAGGGAGGTCAGCACTGGGAGAGGGAGAGGGAGGTCTGGAAGGGGACTCCAAAACTCGTCTAAGGAGGGGTGCCCCTATTCCAAATCTACTCCGTAGCCTCTCTGTGTTCCCCTAGATTCATCCCTTACAGTTTCATGGCCTTAGCCTGGAGAAAGCCCATTCTTTAACAGACTACGGACGTGAAGGCTCGTCCTTTCCCAGCGGCGCTGCTACAATAAGACCCCAGGCTGCTTGAGACAATGGGGCCTGTGTGATCTCTCAGCCAGACTCAGGATGAGACGATGCCTTGCTTGCCAGTCCCATGGGAGGGTAGACCCAGTGGTCATTGTTGACAGCTAATGGACAGCATCTTTCCACTGGCAGGCCCCCTGCAGACTGTGTCACTTTAGGTTGCTTAATAACAACACTCAGCCTGGACCGACTGAGGAATTCTATCAAGACCAGCAGTTTGTTTGCAGATGAAAATCATTCCCCTCACAAATCTCAAAAGCTAACACTGGGGGGTGATTGGATGAATGCAGCCAGCGAGCAAAGGCAGCATTCAGCGGGGGAAATTCAATATAACTTATGAAAAGAGAGACCGGTCATATGTCTGAAAAGACCAGAATTAGAATCACTTCATTCAGCAAGAACAATACAATTACAGGCATTTGTTTTTCTTAAGCAGAGACATACTGATCACGTGACGTACATGCTGTCATACGAGGTGCAGGACAATGCAAGACATCAGGAAGAAAAGACTCTCATTCTACAAATTACATATACAGCAGTTAGAAATTTGGCATGAGTCCGATCAGTGTTAGAGACGCTGGAACAGCCATCGTCTCTCTGGTGGCTGTTCTAGGTTCCCATATATACTGTATATATATACTTCTATACATTTCATATTGTTAATATTGATATGCTTGAGCACTTTCAAAGCACAAGTGAACTGTTAATGCTATTGAAGCCACAGTAAGGGATACAAACAGTGGTGTGGACTGTGTTGTTGTCCTCGGTGTGCTTTTGAGACTGTTCATTGTTAACATTGAGGGGCTGTGAGCTGAATAGGACGTATAACAAGTCTGAAGGGCAAATATGTGGCATCATTTCTATTATATGTGGCCAAAATCCCAATAGTAACAGAAAGCAGCCAGTCAAAGTTTTGCAATCAATGTCAGCATATCATTTGTTAGACTTATTGTATTAAGCATTTGTTGTAACGTTGTAAGATAATAGCCAACAATGTCTGCAGTGATCAGGCTAAATGACTGTTTTCATCCTCTGCATGAAATCACGGGGCATGCTCTTTGATTTTCCCCCAACATCTCTACTCTGAGCAGAAAATCTGGCCTGTAAACAATTTTACATCTGTCACTATATCAATTTCACTTTGTCACACTGGTGGTCTTAAAATCAGTTATATTTTCAAAATGCGTGTAAAACTCCTTCAAGTCATTTAATTCCTGCAGACCCTAGAAACCGTTATACTTTGGCCCATAACTTTCTATTGATATCATACTTTAATTTTCCTGTAGATGAAATTGAATTGAAAACCCTTTAAAAGACTGAAATGGAAATTTCTTTCCTGAACCACATTCCTGGGATCCTATTCATTTATCAATAATCACATTTCAAAGTTATTTATATATTAAGGCTGTCAATAGATTAAAATATTTAATTGCACGATTGTCCATAGTTAATCACAAATTAATCACACGTTTTATCTGTTCAAAATGTACCTTAAAGGGAGATTTGTCAAGTATGTAATACTCTTATCAAAATGGGAGTGGACAAATATGCTTACTTTATGCAAATGTATGTATATACTTATTATTGGAAATCAATTAACAACACAAAACAATGACAAATATTGTCCAGAAACCCTCACAGGTACTGCATTTAGCATAAAAAATATGCTCAAATCATAACATGGCAAACTGCAGCCCAACAGGCAACAACAGCTGTCAGTGTGTCAGTGTGCTGACTTGACTATGACTTGCCCCCAAACTGCATCTGATTATCATAAAGTTTATCATTTAATGTCTGTAAAGGGGAGATTCGTGGGTACCCAGAGAACCCATTTTCATTCGCATATCTTGAGGTGGGAGGTCAAGGGTCCCCTTTGAAAATGGTCATGACAGTTTTTCATGACAGTGTTATTGAACCTCTTTTGCGACAAGCTAGTATGACATGGTTGGTACCAATGGATTCATTAGGTTTTCTAGTTTTTTATGAAAAAAAAGCGCTTCACTCTAGCTCTAAAGCTGAGCCCGCTCCAACCTAAAAATCACAAGTTGCGTTAATGCGTTAAAGAAATTAGTGGTGTTAAAACAAATTTGCGTTAACACGTTATATATATTATGATGTGTTCAATATCTGCTCAGTAAAAATAAGTATCAGGCAGGTTTGATTTCATCACACTTCTGTTGTGCTAGCTTGTTTGGACCCGTTTACCAACGGATAGCTTAAGAGACTTTAAAATCACTGAGAGATGTGTATTTGTTTATTTATTTTCTTGTATTTTTCACGGTGTTCCCTGAAGAAAAGAGAGATGACATAAAACTTCAAAAGACATCTGTATGATGTGTGGCTATTATTTCATCGGACCAGTGTAATTACAGACATTATAGCCCATTCAAGGAGCTCATTTGTCTTCTTTGTTTGTTCTCAGAGAAAAGACACAAGGTGTGGGGGGAGGAACAGCAGACTGGCTTGAGATGAAGGCATGAAGGTGAGGAGAGGTGGACCTCAAACACACTACCACCTGTACATGGAAATGACATGAATTTTATATGTGAATGATTATGTGTCTATAATGTTGTTGTTGTTTTTTTTTTAAATGCTAGTGGAGTAGCTGGAGAACTATGGATAGGCTCATCAGAAGCAGCTCAGCCGCCTTCAAGACGAGATCTAAGACAAGCAGAGGATGGCTGAAACCCAGAGTAAGGAAACACCAGTAAAGTAATATAATATACCAGAAAAAGTCATGGTATAGTTTGTCATAAAAATGTCATAGTATAGTATGCTAGGAAAAGAAATCTTAAAAAAGTCAGTGTTATATACCATGAAAATGTCATTAAAGTAATAGAATAGTATGTCGAAAAATAATAATAGTATAGTATTTAAAAAAAGTCAAAGTATAGTATGTCGAAAGAAAAGTCATAGAGTGGCATTTCGGGAAAAAAAATCATAGTACAGTATGTTAAAAAAAAGCCATAGGATTGTATGTAAAAAAAAAAGTGATAGTATAGTATATCGAAAAAAACTGATACTATAGTATGTCGAAAAAAAGTGATAGTATATTATGTCAAAAAAACCATAGTATAGTATTTCAAAATTGTCATATGCTTAACTTATCCGAGATGCCTGTTATTGAGCAGTCCAGTAATACACCTGAAAACGAAAGTATCTCCAGTCACTTTTTATTTTTTGACATACTATACTATAGTTTTTTTCCGACATACTATACTATGACATTTTTTATTTTTTCAACATACTATACTATGACTTTTTGAAAAATTTTCGGCACACTATACTATGACTTAAAAAAAAGTTTCGACATAGTTTGCTATGACTTTTTTCAACATACTATACTATGACTTTTTTTTTTTTTCGACATACTGTGACATTTTTGACATACTATACTATGACTTTTTTTTATTTTCCGACATACTATACTATGATTTTTTTTAACTTTTTTGACATAATATGATTTTGTTTTATTTTCTCGATCGACTATACTATGACTTTTTTTTTTTCGGCATACTATACTATGACTTTTTTTTTATTTTTCCGACATACTATTCTGACTTTTTTTGATGTACTATACTATGACTTTTTTTTTATTTTTTCGACATACTATATTATGATTTTTTTTAACTTTTATGTTTAAAAAAGTTAATGTTTTAAATCATACTATGATTTTGTTTTATTTTTTTGATTGACTATACTATGACTTTTTTTTTCGGCATACTATACTATGACTTTTTTCTTATTTTTCCGACAAATTATTCTGACTTTTTTTGACGTACTATACTATGCCTTTTTGAAACATTTTCAGCACACTATACTATGACTTAAAAAAAGTTTTGATATAGTTTGCTTTGACTTTTTTCAACATACTATGCTATGACTTTTTTTCGACATACTATACTATGACTTTTTTTATTTTTTCGACATACTATGAGTTTTTT
>CAKAKR010066011.1:0-12241 GCA_916700685.1 Adelosebastes latens
GTGTGTGTGTGTGTGTGTGTGTGTGTGTGTGTGTGTGTGTGTGTGTGTGTGCCTGCTGACCCCTGGTGCCCTCCATGTCTTTCCACTGCAGAGACTGACAGCCTTATATAGAGCTGCAGCAGCACAGAGGACAGTGTGTCCATATCCAGCCTGTCAGCTCACCTGATTGGTTGATGAATGGAGGCTGTCACACCTGCAGCACCTGCAGAACCTGTTGATTGACACATCAGGGTGATTAGTTTACAGAACAGGCTTTAAAGTGATTATAATCAAGATGGTGTTCAGGCAGAAATG
Organism: Adelosebastes latens; assembly: GCA_916700685.1. NCBI lineage: Eukaryota > Metazoa > Chordata > Actinopteri > Perciformes > Sebastidae > Adelosebastes > Adelosebastes latens. The sequence continues at coordinate 295 of CAKAKR010066011.1, forward strand.
AGCCGAGCGTGAAGAAACACAGCGGAGGTGCCAAGAGAGGGTCATCATCAAATACGTACCAGTTCCTTCCTGGTAGGTTGCTTTGTAACGCCAACACCTACTGATCATAGACATATATATATACATATATATATATATGTATATATATAGACGCCAACGTTGGCGCCATATTGGACAGGGCAAGACTGGCCCGTAAACAAATACAAGTGAACAGGGGTAGCTGCCGTTTCTCTGGATAAAAAGCACTATAACGTCTACATTTATCAACCGATTTCAACGAGTCGTTTAACATTCAAACATTTATGATCTACGAGGCGTAACGTTAAGTTAATGTTACGTTTTTTTTTTTCTTTTCTCAAAGATTTTGGTGAAAAACTGTTAAATATGTTAACGTCACTGCTTCCGGTTCATGGATCACCGGTCTGTCCTTCGATATGGTGGGATTCAATCAATTATTAGGTAATTACTAAAAACTAGTTCTATCATATCACATCTTCCTTTAAGCATTTTTCACATTATCAACTGTTCAAGTTAACGTTACATCTTTGCAAAACGTTTTCTTCCGTAACATCAGATAAGAGCTAGCTAACGTTCGTCATTGTTAGCTAATCGATATAAGTTAATGTTAGCTTATTGATGTTCATATCTAACATGATATCGTGTTTAAAACATGAAATATACCATACGTATTAAAAACGATATGTACATATTACATATTGCAGACAGTAAAACTGATGGCATGTCTTGGTTAACAATTACACTATTACATTATTATTATTATTATAATTTTTATAACTGCTGTATTATCACCATTATTTTATACTAATATTTATTATATTTTATACCATTATTTATTTATGAACTACTATTTGCCTGTTATTCTGATTGCTCTTATTAGTAAGTACATAATAGTAATTGCAGTAGCAGTGTGAGGAGTAGCCTATAGATTGAAAGCGTGATCGCTAAAACGGAGGAAGACATTTCATTGTATATTATATTATACTATAATGTATTGTATTGTATTGTATTGTATTATATTACAGTATATTATATTATATTATATTATATTGTATTATATTATATTATATCATATTATACAGGGACCTTTAAACAAGGAAATAAGCTAAAGCCATACTTGAGAAACGTGAGTTTTAACAATTCCTTTTGATAAATTTATTATTTTCTATCACGTCAGTAATTCAGTTCATGTCAGACTACGGTACACACTCGTCTCCTGAGCGTCTAGCAGCGTTTATAGCTGAGCTATCAAGATTCTAAGTTACTGGACACAAAACTTTATCTTTCTGCTCCACGTAGATCATAAACCCTTTAATATAATAACGACTCGTTGAAATCGGTTGAGGAATGTAGACGTTTTAGTGCTTTTTATCCAGAAAAACAGCAGCTCCCCCGTTCACTTGTATAGAGTTACAGGCCAGTCTTGCCAGATCCAATATGGCGCCAACATTGATGTATCGCTGCAACGGGCTGAAGCGTCCAATGCGGCGTCTATGTACAGTATATATTATGTCTATGTTGCCGCTTGTGTGCAGCCACGAAGCTCAAAGTGCAGCTGGGCCTGATGGGATTTCAGTGGACTTTGACCTGTTCATGGCACTAGATCACCAAAGTCAGTCAATCCTCTGCAGAACAAAGATGTCCATTCAATAGTTGTCATGGTTTTTCAATCTGGACCAAAACGTTGGGCCAACAGTCAGACATCACAGCAGCTAAAGAGTCACCCTGAAATAAAATGAATTACAGTTAATGTCTGGTGTTTCCTTTCTTCTGTTTCATTGGTCACAGATGACTCAGGCAGCTCGCTGCAGGTCCTGACAAGCTGGCAGACGAGTAGAGAGGAGTGTTCCCTTGTGTGTGAGTCAGCAATGTATTTGTTGTATTTAACGCCGACTGTACGGACGAAAAGAGTTAAAAGCATTAATGATATTAAAGTTAATCCTCCTGGAAATCCTTTTTCCGCTGCTTCACCATGTCGGGAGTGTGGTGGCAGCCAGAGGTGGGATGATTTATACTGTGTTGGCACAAATATAAGACAATATTTGTATAGTTTACATATTCACAATAACTCAGCAGATGTTCTCTCTGAATCTTTGAGTGTTTCAGTTTAACCTGCAGGAGCTTCTGATGACTAGTGCAACATGTTTTACTGCCAGGGAGGGAATAAATACCTGAGAGTATAATACATGCCAACAGGATAATTGTGTGCCGATTAGTAAACCGAACGAACAAGAAGTATCTGCACTGATGATTATTAATATGTTCACCACTTTAATGTAGCAGCTGGTAAAGGTGGAGCTACTTTTAATGATTTTTTGGGATAATTTATCAATATTTTAATTAATTAATATTTTTCTGATATTTAACTTATATTTATATGATATTTTACTAATATTTTATAGATATTTTACTTTTTTGGATATTTTACTGATGTTATTTTGGATATTTTACAATTTATTTGTCTGATAATTTATTAATATTTTGTATTATATTTAACTTAACATTTTTTAATTATATTTTACTAATATTCTACAGATATTTGACTTTTTTAGATATTTCACTGATGTCCTGTTGGATATTTTACAAATATTTTTTGGGATATTTATATTATATATTTGTTCATCACTTTAATGTTGCAGCTGGTAAAGGTGGAGCTACTTTTAATGACTTAATCTACTGCTGGTAGTTTAATCTGTAATAATGCATCAGCATTTAGTAGTGGATCATATTTGTATTAATAATCTGAATCTGATTTATATTTATTATTAATGTTATTATTATTCTTATCCATTTATTTTTAAATTAATTAATTTGTTTTTATTTTTATTTTTATTATCATTATTATTATTTTTCTTTCCTTCTTTCTTTCTTTCATTATTATTACCGTTTTTTCTCCTCCCTTGTTTTTGAATACTTTGTTTTGTGTACATACTGTATTTGTTATGGTTTAGGTTGTTGTAGTATTTTTTTTAAAGGAAACAATAAAAAGCATGATTTAAAAAAAAAAATCTGAATCTGAAAAGTAACTGAAGTCATCCAGTAAATGTAGAGTAGTAGAAGTATACAGTAGCATAAAATGGAAATACTCAAGTAAAGTACAAGTACCTCAAAATTGCACTTTAGTGTAGTACTTGAGTAAATTTACTGTCTGCCTATGGAGGTCTGCTTGTCGCCGTCTTATTTATTTTCAGGTCAAAACTTGAGACTTTAATGATTCAAAGAAATGAGTCTGAAGCTGTGACACCTGATGGACATTTACACTGCCCTGGTGCATCATGGGAGAGCACCTGATGATCTGTGAAACCAACTGACACACACACACACACACACCGCCCATTTGGCAAACACTGTACAGAGGCCGTCACACATGAACTCATTCACACCAACATACAGATTGCTTTCACTTATATAATATATATCCATTCATACAGTATGTGTGTGTGTGTGTGTGTGTGCATGTGCGTGCGTGCGTGCGTGTGTGTGCATGCGGGGACTCACCTGTGGTCTTTTTATAGTGCTTCCATCCTGATTGATGAGCCAACAATCAAGCAGTTAGGTGTTCATCCAGGTGGGGCGTGTATCAGCCAATCAGTCAATGGGTGAGTCATTTTGAATGGCAGAGTTTTGAACTGACAAACAAGTGACTTTATGTCAGATTCCTGTGTCTTATGTAGAGAACCGTGTGCAGTGTGAAGCCATGTTGAATTGCAAATTGGATGCAAAGCAGAAAATGTTTTTCGGGGGGTTTTGGAGACTTGAACTGAGGTCTGAGTGTCAAATTCAATTATTGTGCTTTATGTGTCATTTTAGTTTGTTAGCAATTGAAAAAAAAAATGAAAATAAGGTTCTCAGTTTTGTGTTTCAGTCACATTTTGTGCTTGAATTTGATCAACCTTCACAAAAATCTTATTTGATTATGGGAGATTAAAGCTCAGCCTTAATTCCCATCCTCTATAATAAAGCAATAAATAATAAAATGTTGAGATTTGGACTAAACAGACATTGTGAAGGTGTCACTTTGGGCTCTGGGTAAGATATAATCTATATATAAATAGAATACATAATAGTAGGACAGGCACAGTTTTAACTACATTTTACTGATTATACTGACATACCTTTACTGCAGTAGAGGATGTGACTATGTCGTACTATCAGTATAAATCAGTACTTTTACTGCAGTAGAACTGGAGGTGACTCTGCAGTCGACTCCATCAGTCTCAGTTTCACTAACAAGACAACATCGACCTCCAGTGGTGAGAAGAGGAACTGCAGCTCTGTGAGTGTTAGTGAACTGAAACACAGATCAGTGACCAGTGAAGAATCTTTACAGTATGGTATTAGTACTTTTACTGTAACAGAGTATGTTTACAGTGTGGTATTAGTACTTTTACTGTAACAGAGTATTTTTACAGTGTGGTATTAGTACTTTTACTGTTACAGAGTATTTTCACAGTGTGGTATTAGTACTTTTATTGAAACAGAGTATTTTCACAGTGTGGTATTAGTACTTTTACTGTAACAGAGTATTTTCACAGTGTGGTATTAGTACTTTTATTGAAACAGAGTATTTTCACAGTGTGGTATTAGTACTTTTACTGTTACAGAGTATTTTCACAGTGAGGTATTAGTACTTTTATTGAAACAGAGTATTTTCACAGTGTGGTATTAGTACTTTTATTGAAACAGAGTATTTTCACAGTGTGGTATTAGTACTTTTACTGTAACAGAGTATTTTTACAGTGTGGTATTAGTACTTTTACTGTAACAGAGTATTTTACAGTGTGGTATTAGTACTTTTATTGAAACAGAGTACATAGTGTGGTATTAGTACTTTTACTGTTACAGAGTACATAGTGTGGTATTAGTACTTTTACTGTAACAGAGTATTTTCACAGTGTGGTATTAGTACTTTTACTGAGGTAAAGGATCAGAATACATCTTTGCAGCAGACAGGCTAAAACCCTGTAGTTGATTGTTAGTTCCGGTAAACAGAGACTGAGTCAGAGTGAGAGCTCTGTCCGCCTCCTCTCCTCTCTGCTCTCCTCCTCCGCTAGCTCAGTTAGCCTGCTAGCTAGCAGCTCAGCTCAGGTAAACATGGCCATGTCGCAGGCTCTGTCAGAGGAGGAGTTCCATCGGATGCAGGTAAGATACGCGAAAACACATACTGCTGCAGGTGTTGTTGTGTGAGGTCTGCAGGTAGCTGTCAGAACAAACAGACACCTGTCAGGCTGCTGCAGCATCACTGACAGGGACGTTAGCTCTCTCATGCTAACCGTTAGCCGTCAGTAGTTAACGGTGTCCGGTGTTCAGCTGCTGGTGGTGTTGGACTGTCACCGTTAATAATCTAATAATGTCAGGTCAGTCTGAGCGTAGGTATCGATCTGAGTGATCATTAACTGATAGACGCATCTTTAATTGACAGCTCAAGACAGTATGCTAGCTCAGTTAGCTCAGTTAGCTCAGTTAGCTTAGCTTAGCCTCCTTCTCTAACATGTTAGCATCCTCGGGACAGTCACGAGCTAACACACACAGACACAGACAGAGGTGTTGTTGTTTATCTGCACAGCTCAGCGTTGGCTGTCGTTTAATGCAAAGTTATAAGATATAAATATGATAAAAGTACACATGCACAGTGTGTAAACATGGACCAGGAGCAGTGGTAGAAGAAGTACTGTTACTTTACCTTTTAATGCAGTAAAAGTACTAATACCACACTGTGAAAATATACTCTGTTGCAGTAAAAGTATTTATACCACACTGTTAACATACTCTGTTACAGTAAAAGTACTAATACCACACTGTGAAAATACTCCACTACAAGTTAAAGTACTAATACCACACTGTGAAAATACTCTTTTACAGTAAAAGTACTAATACCACACTGTGAAAATACTCTGTTACAGTAAAAGTACTAATACCACACTGTAAACATACTCTGTTACAGTAAAAGTACTAATACCACACTGTAAACATACTCTGTTACAGTAAAAGTACTAATACCACGCTGTGAAAATACTCCACTACAAGATAAAGTTAAAAAAAAGAAAGTAACTAAAGCTGTCAGAAAAATGTAGTGGAGTTAAAAAGTACAATATTTACCTCTGAGATGTGGTGGAGTAGAAGTACTTTACTCAAGTACATGTAGTCCTACAGTACTTACTGGTAAACATGAACCAGAGGACAGCAGAGTCACAGCTGGGAGTCACACCTGACACCTGTTAGCATGCTAACTGCAGACAGTGATGGTGTTTACATGCAGAAGGTTTTACACTCAGTTTGTTATGCACACTATAGGTAGCTCAACTATATGGTCATTACTGAGACTGTAGGTTGTTCTGCTTTTCATAGTAAAACATGCAAGTAATCTAGTGAAGGTGTCTACTTACGTCTGTTGAAATATTTTTGGGTGCTACAAAGTTTTGCACCTTATTGATACTCTTTATTGTTAATTTGTTATAGGGTGAATTAGCCTAATGTGGGACATTCTTTGCATTTCAGATTTCTGGAATATATTGTGATATGAAGCCAATACATTAAATCCAAACTCTCCAGGATGTGTCTTAATCAAACCAAAAAAAAAGAAAATGCAGATATCACACTCATAAAAGAAATGGTAGACATATTAATACTCTTGGTGCCAAGTTGTCTCAGACAAATCTTTATTTCCTAATGTGGGACAGTCATGTCCGAAATGCGGGACACTGAAACGTCTGTTAAAAGACTTAAATCACCTTAATTAATGTAGGAAACACTCAAGGCTAAATGTTCCATCCCATGTTCAGTAATTTTACCACTTACAATTTTATTGCTGTTACAAAACCTCAAATTATAGATAATTATAGATGTGGATGTTACACCATTAAACAAACAATAGACTACAATAGTTTTGAAGCATTTAGACATATTAGAAAGACATTAAATTGCGTATATTATCATATCTGTTATGCAAAGAAAGCATACTTAAATGCACGGCTAAAAGTTCATGATTCGGCTGTGAACTGCAAAGTTAAAATGTTAAACTGTTAAAATGTTTTCGTATCATTATATGCTACAGGGAACACATACAACTGTAACACGCAGAGGGCCTATTTGAAGCCAATACATCAAACCTTGTGGCAACACATCAAACCTGAACCTGCATAACACCATTGCCACACACTGCATTATGGGTAATGATTGAATAACCTGTAATGATTGGCATAAAAACAACAACCTGCAGAACCGGCAGCGATGCAGCCACCCTAAATTATTGAATATAGTTTGCACTTCACCTTAAATATCTAAAATAATGCATTAGAGGACTAAAAGCCTATAAATAACCGTTATTGCAAAATTCATGCTGTCCCACTTTTTGAAACCATATTTCCTAAAGTGGGACAATGGACAATTTGATTGAAATAACAGATATAGAGCATATTTACACCATATTATAATATGGTTTGATAAACAAACACATCATAAACATATCCTGATTCAAAACTAGCAGGATTGTTTTATTTATAAGAAATTTATGCCCTTAACATTAAGTTTGTCTAAACTAAATGTCATTGACCTTTGGGTGGTCGTCACATTGGGTGCTTCCTGTTTGAAGATTGCTCCACCCAAATCTATGACTGCATGGTTGTGTGGTTTTGATCACATCTGACATCACAGCTTGTGTTAACCAATAATTTGATTGACTTTTATTTAACTGAGGAAGACCTTCACCGACTGAGCTTAGGTGCCCCACATTACGGCAACTCAACCTATTTGCACTCTTTCCTACTTTGTATTGCAACTGCTCCACAACCCTCAGGACCGATAAAGTTTTATCTTATCTTATTTTATCTTAATTACACAGGGCGAGCACTCACAGGCTTTATTCTTAAATTTTTCTCCTGATGCTAAAGGATTTCAGCCTACTGAAGCTTTAACAGAAAATGGGGGAAAATGGATTAGGTATAGAAATAAAGACCTAGTACTGTACACTGCATCATTAATTGTAAACTGTATCCTCCTCTTTGCAGTTTTGTTGTTATATTTGTATTTTATTTGTGTGTATATAAACGCAATAAAGGCTAAAGTGACAAAAAATAAGAAGACTCTCGCAGAGGTTCCCATTTGTTACCGTGCCGGCAGGAAACAGTGTCATCCTGCAAAAAAGCTGAAGAATTATTTAACATTTATGCTGATTTGAGACCATTTCAGCAGTAACTTACATCGTAATTTCTGTCAGTAATTACCTTGTAGTTTGGTTCAAGGTAAAGAGTGGGAACACCTGGTCCCGTGGATGAGATGTGTCGTACTGATTAAATCTTTGGCCTTGGTTATTGTGAGTTATTGTTCTCTCGTTTAACATGCATTCCCCAGATCCAGTTAGGCCAGTTTACAAAGTTGAGGTGCTTCTTTATCTCTGGATAAAACAATTGTGGTGAAAAGTGACATCATGTTCGTTCCCAAAACTACATAGTTTGTTTCTTATCTGTCTTTTGTTTTTCTCTCTGACATGTAGTGAAACACGCTGAGCTGTGTGTTCGACTCCGTTCACACCAGATCGCATTGAGCTTTCTTTACGTTTTATTTTGGACCAATGAGATGCAAAAGCTGTCCTCGTTACCACTGAGGAGCCGTTAAAGGATCAGTGTGTAACATTCAGGGGGATCTATTGGCAGAAATGGAATATAACATTAATAACTATGTTTTCTTTAGTGTATAAACACCTGAAAATAAGAATTGTTGCGTTTTTGTTACCTTAAAATGAGCCGTTTATATCTACATAGGGAGCGGGTCCTCTTCACGGAACCAGCCGCCATGTTACACCCCCATGTTTCTACAGTAGCCCAGAATGGACAAACCAAACACTGTTAACATTTCTTACTTTACGCACTCTGCTCTTACAACAACTGGCTCTAGAGAGGACCGTTCGCAATTTCACATCGGCCAAAGTAGCAATCCAACACGCTTGGCACACGGGAGAAGTCGTAATCTGCAACGTCACCGCTAGATGCTACACATTGTTCCTATAAATTATGGATTTAGTTTTAAGAGCAGAACAAAAGCAGGATGCCTGCACATGAGGTGATGATGATATAATATAATAAATATAATGTGTGTGTGTGCAGGCTCAGCTGTTGGAGCTCCGAACTCAAAACTACCAGTTGTCTGATGATCTCAGGAAGAACTCGGCTGGTAAAACAACCTCTCTGAACTTTCTATTGTTTACTGATGATGATGATGTTTGATGTATTATAAATGACTATATCACAGCCTGACATCAGTTTATCTGCTGCTGTCAACAAAGCAGTTTTTATCTTACTTTAATAAGGTATTCTCTTCGAGATCAAGTTGTTTTATCAAGTGTTTTACGATGGCTTTGGTTCAGTTTTACTCTAAGTTATAGAAAAATAAAACAACAACAAGAAGAAATGTGCAACTTGCACAGAAATAAGTATTTAAAATTATGTTGAGTACAAATGACTTTTGAAAACGTTGTTTTTATTCACTGAATACAGTGTATTAATCTAAATATACTACATAATGTAGTCTAGAGTGTGACTTGCATACGAGGCAAAATTATGATTGTTTCTATTTTCTATAATGACCATGAAGTTTGTGTTTTTATTAGAGACCAAACATTACAGTCAGTTAATGTCGTTATATAATCTTGGAAAGTATAAAAGCATAAACCACATATTACACACACTATACTGCAGTAACAGAATTACAGCGTTTACAGTCCAAAAGGAAAGAAATTAGTTGCAGTGGTGGAGAGAAATGGTTACTAACTGTGTCGCAATGAAGTTATGGAGAAATGTTCACATGATGCATTGATTTGAAGGATCTGAAACTTGTGCAAATATGCTGAGTATTATTATTATTATTTAATGAGTCACTTTGGCTGTTTGAGTTTTTCATGTTGAAACTGAGCCGAGCGATTGTAAAATACAGATTTGTATATTAAATCATTGAATTTAGTTTGGCCATGTGTTGAATAATGAGAGATGTTCAGTGACGGCGTCAGTTTGTTTTATTCATGAAATAAATAATTGACTCGTGTTTTATTTAATTAATGAGTTGAACACCTGACTTGCTGTGAAAACAACCAGCTGCCTACAAAAGACGAGTATTTAATAAACTGTTACTGATGATTTATTGAGGAATAATGTGCTCCCGACAGTTTCTAATGATGTTTGTTGTGTTTCAGAGCTGAACGCCGTCCGTCAGAAGAATGTGGTTCTGGAAAGAGATTTTGTCAAAGCGCAGAAGGTAACGAATACTTTATTATTAGAAATGATGAATATTTTCTGAACAAAAACAGATTTGTTTCACCTGAATTTGGAGGTTTGATGTCATAATGTTTTGTATTCTAATAATAAAGGAAGTTATTTCAGAGAGCAGATTTAACTTTGCTCATATTAATTTTTTTTTTTTTTTATTTCTCCTCAGTCGTTGAATAAGAGCAAGAAAGCTCAGGTGAGTTGGTTGTTTATGTTGACATCATTTTCATTTCCGTTAATTTATATTCGTAGAGATGTTTTTATCTAGATTGTTTTTAAATTTTTCTTTCAACCTGTGAATTTAGTTTCAGTATTTTTAACATTGTTATATTTATATGATGAATACCTGATCTTTGTTTTTTTAGTTACTGTATTTTATTTTTCAAATCTTTTCTTGTTTTTTTTTTTTTTGTCCACATGCACACAGACTGCTGCAGCATTTATTTAGTTTTGTGCAAAGACAATAAATAAGTTTATTTTTAGAATACAAACTTTAAGCATTTATTATGAATTATTATTAATTCATTGCTATTATTGTTGCTGTGTTTTTGGTGCAGGAGGTGGAAGCGTTGCTGAGTGAGAATGAGATGCTTCAGGGGAAACTCCACAGTCAGGAGGAAGACTTCAGACTACAGAACAGCACGCTGATGACTGAACTCTCCAAGGTAACGCAGATCATTTCTCTTACTAGTGACATACAGAATATATTACCTTCATTTAACTGACACTGTGTCGACACCGGAGACGTAGAGTGAACAAGACGTTAGCAGCTTCAGTGTCACACAGGATGCGTTCAGGGACAGTGGAAAGTGTATGTCACACACGTTTTGGCGGTGGTCAGACCTCAACATCATTCACTTTGAGTTGGCGGTCTGTGTAGATAGTTTATATTTATTATTGGACATCAATTAACACAAAACAATGACAAATATTGTCCATAAACCCTCACAGGTACTGCATTTAGCATAAAAAATATGCTCAAATGTGAATACCATCACTGTTTGTTTCCAGCTGTGTACGCAGATCGAGCAGCTGGAGCAGGAGAACCAGGGCCTGAAGGAAGGAGGAGCAGCATCTGCATCCAGCCCCCCACCCAACACCACTTCCAGTCCTGTAGATGGAGAGCTGCTCCGCCTCCAGGCTGAAAACTCCACCCTCCAGAAGAAAATGAAAGGTGTGTTGTTATCGCTGCTACGTGGGCAGGTGAACCCACCTCAGATCAACAGCACGGGACAGATGTGATGATGAGTCTCAGACAGCAGCAGCTGGTAGGAAAGTCAGGAAACATTTATCTTTTAGCTCTTCTCTTGAGTCTCAAAGCCCTTCAGGATTAATAAAAATGAACAAAACCAGTCGAAACAGGTCTTAAAGGTGTTTCAAGTAGAGCTGCAACAATTAATCGATTAGTCGATCAACAGAAAATTTAACCTGCAACTATTTTGATAATTGATAAATCATTTTAATATTTATTCAAGCAAAAAACAAAAACAAATGAAACACTGGTTCCAGATTCTTAAATGTGAGGATTCAGTGATTTTCTTTGTCAGAGTAACAACATGATAGTTAACTTAATAAATAGGTAATATAGTGATAATAGTCTAATAAATAAAACTAGATAATTAAATAGATAAATATATAGATAATTAAATAAATATATAAATAAATATATAAAT
>CAKAKR010066011.1:12261-41211 GCA_916700685.1 Adelosebastes latens
TTTTTTTAGTTACTGTATTTTATTTTTCAAATCTTTTCTTGTTTTTTTTTTTTTTGTCCACATGCACACAGACTGCTGCAGCATTTATTTAGTTTTGTGCAAAGACAATAAATAAGTTTATTTTTAGAATACAAACTTTAAGCATTTATTATGAATTATTATTAATTCATTGCTATTATTGTTGCTGTGTTTTTGGTGCAGGAGGTGGAAGCGTTGCTGAGTGAGAATGAGATGCTTCAGGGGAAACTCCACAGTCAGGAGGAAGACTTCAGACTACAGAACAGCACGCTGATGACTGAACTCTCCAAGGTAACGCAGATCATTTCTCTTACTAGTGACATACAGAATATATTACTTTCATTTAACTGACACTGTGTCGACACTGGAGACGTAGAGTGAACAAGACGTTAGCAGCTTCAGTGTCACACAGGATGCGTTCAGGGACAGTGGAAAGTGTAGGTCACCCACGTTTTGGCAGCGCTCAGACCTCAACAATCATTCACTGTAGTTAGGCGAGTTGGCGGTCTGTGTAGGCAGCTGGATTGATTAAAATAGAAGCCAAACTGTTCATTCAGACCACGGTTATTATGGTAAACTAAAACTGAAACCAAAAACGAAAATAAGCAGTGAAAAATATTGTAAGTAAAGTGAAGCTAAATAAAAACCTTCAAGAAAAACTAAACTGAAACGATATTATATATATATATAAAATATTTAATCGCGAATAATCACAATTTTTTTATCTGTTAAAATGCACCTTAAAGGGAGATTTGTCAAGTATTTAATACTCTTATCAACATGGGAGTGGATATGCTGCTTTATACAAATGCATGTGTATATGTATTATTGGAAATCAATTAACAACATAAAACAATGACAATTATTGCCCAGAAACCCTCACAGGTACTGCATTTAGCATAAAAAATATGCTCAAATCATAACATGGCAAACTGCAGCCCAACAGGCAACAACAGCTGTCAGTGTGTCAGTGTGCTGACTTGACTATGACTTGCCCCAAACTGCATGTGATTATCATAAAGTGGGCATGGCACCAATTTTCATTCACATATCTTGAGGTCAGAGGTCAAGGGACCCCTTTGAAAATGGCCATGACAGTTTTTCCTCACCAAAATTTAGCACAAGTTTGGAGCGTTATTATCGTGTTAACTTTGACAGCCCTACTAAAAACTGAAACTAAACTAAAAAACTAGCAAGTACACACTGTAAACTAACACACTAAAATGAAATTGAAGAGTCAAACTAAAATAAAAACGTGGCTGAAACGCCTCTGGTGCTGACAAGCTGTAAGAAAAGACTTCACTGACATTAAACTTCTCTTTGACATGAGCGCCACAGCCTGGATAGCAGCATACAAAATATGAAACTCGTTAGGAGAATTACTGGACCGAGAAACAAGTTCATCAGTCTGTCTTAATATTTTTGTTATTGTGGCTCTGAGCTAAAAGCCCGCTGGTTCCTACTGAAGACCCACGAACTGTTTGTTTCCAGCTGTGTACGCAGATCGAGCAGCTGGAGCAGGAGAACCAGGGCCTGAAGGAAGGAGGAGCAGCATCTGCATCCAGCCCCCCACCCAACACCACCTCCAGTCCTGTAGATGGAGAGCTTCTCCGCCTCCAGGCTGAAAACTCCACCCTCCAGAAGAAAATGAAAGGTGTGTTGTTATCGCTGCTACGTGGGCAGGTGAACCCACCTCAGATCAACAGCAGGGGACAGATGTGATGATGAGTCTCAGACAGCAGCAGCTGGTAGGAAAGTCAGGAAACATTTATCTTTTGGCTCTTCTCTTGAGTCTCAATGTGTCTTAAAGGTGTTTCAAGTAGAGCTGCAACAATTAATCGATTAGTCGATCAACAGAAAATTTAACCTGCGACTATTTTGATAATTGATAAATCATTTTAATATTTATTCAAGCAAAAAACAAAAACAAATGAAACACTGGTTCCAGCTTCTTAAATGTGAGAATTCAGTGATTTTCTTTGTCAGAGTAACAACATGATAGTTTACTTAATAAATAGGTAATATAGTAATAATAGTCTAATAAATAAATGCATAGATAATTAAATAGATAAATATATAGATAATTAAATAAATATATAAATAAATAAATAAAAAGATAAATATATAGATCAATAAATAAATAGATAATTAAATAAAAAAATAAAAAAATAGATGAATAGATAGATGAATACATATTTAAATAAATAAGTAAATAAATAAATAAATAGATAGATAGATAAAGTGATGGTGTGATTTCTCCTGCAGCCCTCCAGGAGCGCTACGACAAGAGCAACCAGAGCGCCACCACAGAGAACGACGGGTCGGCCGGCGCCAATGGAGTCTCTGATGTCACAGGGAGAGGGGATGAGCCGGCAGCAGAAGGAACCAATGAGAGACTGGAACAGGTGATTGACAGACAGAGTGTCTCTTAAAGGAATATTCAAGGTTTTGAAGGTTTTTTTACAACCCGATCTTATTTTTTGGCATCAATCATTCCTATTTTTTACGATGACACACTCCTACACGCAGCTGATTATGTTATGTGAAAAAAAAAAACATAATCTAATCCTTTACATATTTATTATGTTAAAGGGCTCCCTGTTATTAACACCCAGAATCAATAATTTCTATAAACTCTGTGTGTATTTTAAACATGTTTTCTCTCCCTGTTTGCAGACGGAGGCTCAGCTGGAACACACAGAGAAACAGCTACATGGTGAGTTTACAGTTATTATTATTATAATTAGACACAAACATGAACTCCTGTCCTCTCATGTGATCTGTAATAATTCTCTGGTCTGATGAAAATAAACGTAGATTTATTAAACTCTTCTGATTATAAAAACAAGTCAGAATAAAAAATGCCTTTATTTGCTTTAAAATAGTGTTTTGAGTTCTGTTGATTTAACCAGTAATCATGAAACACTTCACAGCTGGTAGTTGACTCTGAGACCAGTGGAGCATTTGAATTTCACATTGAAAGAAACAGGAGATCTCTTCCGTGAGGTCACAGTGAGCTGATCTCTTAGACAAACACTGACTTTAAAGGAGCACACTGAGGGATGAATTCACAAAAGGACCTGCACAAATAAAACAAAAAGAAACCGTGTAAATCTCAATACACCCCTAACTGAGCTGCCATGCAAACAGCGTCTGAGCGTCATACAAACTCATTTCATCATACAATATGAATGAATAAGACAAAGAACATGTCTGTAGGTGTGCGTTTGAAAACACCAACAGCGCTGACAGACTGGATATTAAATCCCATATCGGGTTTCTCTCTCTGTCACGTTTATTAAATTCCTTTCTAAAGTTCTGAGGAATGCCTCTGAACCTCGTCTGTCAGGACCTGGAGCTCACATCTCTTTTTCTCTCTCTCCATTGTTCTGCCTACAAAGACAACATTTATACTTTACCACATAGATAACTGAAGTCAGATGCAAAACGAGACTCGGTCCAAACCGCGTATACGTCTGGACCGTGTTCGGTCAGTCTGTGAATTTATGGCTAAACTGTTACAACAAATAGTCAGTGGTCATGTCTATAATGTTAAATAAAGCGGTACATGTCCACCAGGTCCGGCGAGGACACTAGGGGGATGCGCTGCTCCACCAAAGAACATATATTGATAAGAAGTGAAAATCAATTGTTCGTCCATTGCAACATCAGCGCCCAGCAGCAGAGCTACGCTTCCGCCATTTTGGACTGAAAGCGACTACCGGACGCCAGTGGAATGTCTGCCTACAAAGTGCCGTACAAAAGTAAATTTTACATATTCTACAGAAAAATGGCCTGTGTTGAAAAATAAAATATTATAAAAATAATAAGCGTTTCAGTCCAAAATGGCGGCAGTGGCTGTTGTCAAAAAATAACCTGGAGTTTCGTCTCTTTGCTTCTATACTCTTTGACTCAACTGGCGCTGGACGGGCTCATTTGCATAAAGGACTGTTCCTGTCTTTTCATTTTGAAAGAGCAACGGCCAATGAGGAAACTCCAACACTCGGCCGACCATTCGTGTAACTTCATCACTCAGTGACAGACTTTTGTTTTTGTTGGATTGGCCCTCTGCCATCCAGCCAAAAAGTGCAAATTGCACTCAACTGCAAGACTTGGGCGTGTTTGCACTGTAATATCATTAGTGTAACATCTTTAGTGAATCGGACCTTGAGACGGGGGTAGATGGCGGTTGCAAGTGACGAGTTTCATGGAGTTATCAGCGGCCGCAATCCATTCTTGGTGAATTCACCCCTCAGTGTGTTTTCAGCATCGTTTAAATCATTCATACAAATCAATATCTAAATCATACTGATAATTATCCTAGCTGTTGTTTGGTTAAGAGAGAAATCTCATTGAACTTAAAGGTTCAGTCTGGTGTTATTCTAATAATGATAATAATAATGATAAAAACATGTGAATCCATCAGTGTGGCCCTTTTTAAATTCTAGTCTTTTACCTGCAGTAAATCTGTCAAAGTTACAGTACAACTCCACCTCTCAGTGTTTTTATGGCATGTTTTGTTGCTGCTGGCTTTTATTTGAGAATGAACGGTGGAGTCGCAGCCTGGCTTTATTAAAGCGTAGAGCAGCTAGCTGGCTCAGGGCAGACACACACTACAAGCTGACCGAGTGAACAACAACTCACACTGAAAGGTTAATGAGAAACCCTGGCCCCCAGGCATTTCTGGCAAAGCTGCAAAGCCAAAACAAATTTATAGCCTGTTAATTTGATTATAAAGATGACTTTTCCAGCTGTTACCCAAATACAGCTGCAGTGTTGTACTTGATAGATGAAGGAGGTCATGAATGTGTTAACTGGCATGTGTTCGGGTCAAATGGGAGGGTTGAGCTGCAGCTGTATGACCGGCAGAGTTGGTGGTTTGAATGATCAAAATCTCATTAAATTAGGGTTGTCGAAATTAAAATGTCACAGCACACCAGATTTCTAGAAGTAAATGTCATATTTCTGCATAGTACTGTTTGACTGAAATCTGTGGGAAGCACCAAGTATTACTGTACTGTAAGTACTCAGATTCATAAACTTCTTCTTTGATCAGATTTAGATGTATATTGTGCCAGTTTTAGACTGTTTTATTAGACAATGTTCATGAACGACTGATTTTGTTTTTTGAAAATTAATTTTCTAAGTTACTTTTTTTCCATCTGTGAAAACGGGTAAAGAAAAAGTTTTGGTAGGAAAATATATATATTTTTTTTGTCTGGAACATTTTTTGATGTGTTTGTTGTTGTAATACTCATTTTGGCCACAAGAGGCTGAAGTGCACCACTACCCCTTGTTCTAAATAGGACTAAAAGCATTCAGGTTTTCTTCTAGGTGTGTTTTAATTCCTCCATGCACTCTAAACACAAGGTATATATTAAGCTGTACGATTTTAGACCGTTTCTGGCCCGAGTTTTGAGCCCCACGACTCATTTTAGAGTCTGAATTTCAGTTGCGTCTGGCATTTCCAACCCATATTTATCCCACCAGTTTGGGGGATTAAACCGGCGACCCTCCAGTAATAAGCTTGCATCTCTTACCTTTAGGCCACCACTGCCCCTCGTAATCAATTTGACAATGTTAATGTGGTCAAAATCATCACTGAAAATCATGCCAATTGATTTTTGGATATCCAGATAGTCTATATGAAAAAAAAGGAACAAATAGTCAAATCCTCATAGTGAACATCCAAATCCATTTAGAATCAAAACATTTCTGATTCGGTTACAGTCTTAGTACATATAGTGTGTGTTATCAAGTTATATAACATTACTGTCCTGTCTTTCTTTTGGCTAGAAATGTGTTTTAATCAGTAGTGAAAATCTGAATGCTTTTAGTCCTATTTAGAACACGGGGTAGTGGTGCACTCCAGCCTCTAAAGGCCAAAATGAATATTACAACAACAAACATCCTGACAAAAAAAAAATCACCTGCCGAAACTATTTTCCCACGTTTCACAGTTTGGGAAAAAAACTATGGAAATTAGAAAGATTATCCTGGCAAATCCTTTTCGTTCACCTGTTCTTAAAAAGAAAAAACTACAGTATTTAGATCAGACTTAGAAAATGGATCACCAGAATTTGTTTTCCTCACTTGCCTCTCAGGGTTTCAAAGTTTTGTGAAGCAAAATGATGTGTTTATTTAGTGTTTGATTATGACTTTAACATCACACATCCATGTTTGTTTGGTCCCATGTTGATATAAAGGGTGTTCATCATGGTAACTTACAAATGAAGTGAATTTACGGACATTTTCAGGCATCTTGCTGCGGTTGTTTGTTGTAATAAAGTTTCGAATGGAAAAAGCTGCAGAGTTCAGATGAACGCGCCGTCAGTGAACGTGTCTAAGTTGATGTTTGACTTTGCTGCTCAGCCAGATTTAAAAACTAAAAAAAGATTTAATGAAACTCCTCCAGAGGAAGTGTAGTGTGAGGAGCTGGTGTAGTGTGTGTCTGGCCTAACAGACTGCCCCCCTGCTGTGTGCGGCGCCCCCTTTAGGCCTGTCAGAGAAGAGCGTAGAGAAGATTGTAGCTAAGCAGGCAGCGCTAGGCTGGTCGGCTGCTCTCTGTCCAATAACTCACTGCTTTGGACCAGAGCTGGAGATGGCACTGAACACCGAGCAGGAGGAGAAGAGGCTGCTGAGGGAGCAGGTCCACAACCTGGAGGTACTCACACAAACACACACACACACACACACACACACACACACACTCACACTCACACTCACACTCACACTAGGGCTGTCAGGAATATCATATTTTGGGCTTCGAAGCTTCGGTGAGAAATATTTTGAAGGTCCCTTATTTAATAGGCTATTTTGGGATTTATACTTTATAACACACTTATATTAAAAACAAAACCAGAAACATTTGAATACTGATTTGGAGGTCGATTATACTACATGTGGCATATTAAAAACACCATATGAACACAACTTTTAAAACTTGATTTTCATTGGAGGGTGGGGGCTTTAAGATTGTTTTTGAATATGTGGTGGATTCATCAGAATAATGCAGACATGGAGATTATCTCCTTTGAGTCAGCGTCCATGGTCGTCATCCCGGGGACAACAAACAGTGTGATCTTTAGTGGAGTTTAAAACTTTTGGAAGATAAACTTTAGAGTGTAAATGTAATATTTGTTGCAGCCAACATCAGTTTGTCTGAAGATAAAGTGAAGCTTTGTGTTTTTATGGACAGTTTAATGTTGTGCAACAGAGCTGCTTTACATGTGCAGATCTCACCACACTGCCATAAACATTAATAGATATATATATATAAACGTTAAATGACAACAATCAGACGCCGAGTAGCACGTTGCTGCAAAGTTCAAACTTGGTGTACTGAGAAAGGCCTGAAATAATCCTTTTTAGCTTTACATCAGATGTAAATGTGTATAAACTGTTGACTCAAACATGTGTCTCCTGTCTGTCTTCAGGCGTCCAAACAGGCTGAAATCACCAAACTGCAGGAAGAGATAACAAAGGTAAATGTTACCAGACAACATGAAGCCTCACATCATATATTTCTGACATACGATTTATTGATTTATTGAGCTGCTGAAATTATTTTATTTTGAAAAAAAACCTTGTTCCTACTTTTTAAGAAGCATTAACAACACATAATTTAAAACCTTGTTGGGCCATAAAAAGCCCAGTGGGTCTATAGAGAGCTGCAGGGATGACGTCCTGGTTCCCTTGACAAAAAGTCAATGGGATTTTTCCATACTTCACCAGAAGTAAAACCCAAATGTTAGGCTAAAAACGACCTACACCACGATGGCCTGACTTCACGTTAGCCACATGTTAGCGATCGCCTTTTTTAAGAAAAGGCTTCAAAATTCACAAGTGGGATGTTTACTGACGTATTTTATATCGTAGAGCAAAACGTTAAAAACTCTTCAGCTTGTGTTAACCACAGACCTTGTTTCAAGCATCTAACTAAAAACCCATTGACTTCCAGACGAGGGAACAGGAAGTGAAGAAATGCTGACTCATTTCTGGGTTTTAGGACTCATTCCTGTAGCTCTTTATATTGGCTGTTTATCAGAATGTCAGTTTTTTTTAAGGAAGATTAGATCCAACATTTAATTCTGATTTCCTGTCTGTCTGTCTGTCTGTCTGTCTGTCTGTCTGTCTGTCCTCCAGCTGTCTGACAAGTTAAAAAAGAAACAGGAGAGGTGAGACACTATAACGTTTTATTGATAATCAACCTGCTTTTGTTATGAACATAGACTGTATATAAGAAGTGGACGTAGTCACCGTGACATCAGCCATTGAAAAAGTTTGTGTTTCTGTTTTGTAGTTTTCAGCGTCTGCAGGGAGAGAAGGAGGCTCTGTACAACGACAGCAGGTCAGATACTACAACTAGTACTACTACTACTACTGTTACTTTTACTGCTACTAATACTACTGTTAATACTACTACTGTTACTGTACAATGACAGCGGGTCAGATACTACTACTGTTAATACTACTACTACTACTGTTAGTGTACAACGACAGATGGTCAGATACTACTACTACTACTACTACTACTGTTACTTTTACTGCTACTACTAATACTATTACTACTGTTACTGTACAATGACAGCAGGTCAGATACTACTACTGTTAATACTACTACTAATACTACTGTTAATACAATACTGTTACTGTACAATGACAGCAGGTCAGATACTACTACTGTTAATACTACTACTAATACTACTGTTAATACAATACTGTTACTGTACAATGACAGCGGGTCAGATACTACTACTGTTAATACTACTACTACTACTGTTACTGTACAATGACAGCGGGTCAGATACTACTACTACCGTTAATACTACTACTGTTACTGTACAACGACAGATGGTCAGATACTACTACTACTACTACTACTGTTAATACTACTACTGTCACTAATACTACTACTACTGTTAATACTACTACTGTTACTGTACAACGACAGTAAGTCAGATACTACTACTACTACTACTGTTACTAATACTATACTACTGTTAATACAACTACTACTACTGTCACTGCAACTAGTACTACTACTACTACTACTTATGCTACTACAACTACTGATACTACCATTGTTACTTGTACGGCTGCTGCTACTCCTACTGCTGTTTCTACTACAGTACACTACTAATGCTACTACTACTGGTACTACAGCTAATACCACTACTACTACTGCCTCTAGTGCTCCTTATAGCTACTGTTACCTACTATGTGTACTATTACCACAGTATTGATAGCCCGTGGCTCTTGCTGTGTGTTGTGTACATCAGATGTTGACATGTTGTTGTTGTTTATTGTTTGTGTGTCTGCAGGACAAAGATCGATGAGATCAACCAGAGGAAAGAAGAGGAGCTGAAGGCCACCAACATCCGCATCCAGAAACTACAGTCAGACGTCATGGCAGCCAATCAGGTCAGAACTCAGTGACACACAGCCAAGAAGTATTCTGATCCTTTACTGCAGTAAAAGTAACAATACCACTGTGTAGAAATAAATACTCTGTTGCAAGTAAAAGTACTGCATTCAAACTCTTACTTACATTATCAGATAATTGTAGTGTAGAGTAGAATTATAAAGTAGCATGAAATGGAAATATGCATTTAAAGTACAAGTACCTCAGACTAGTGTGACTGACCCGTGTTTGTGTGTTTGTTGCAGATGACGGCTGAGATGAGAGAACAGATGCAGAGCAAAGAGAAAGAACATGAACTGGCTCTGCACGCCCTGAAAGACCAGGTAACACACACACACACACACACACACACGCTTAAGTCGATTTTGGGGGCGCATTTTTGAACACACACACACACGCACTCGATCAGGAAACAGGAAGTGTGAGTTAAAAGAAGTAGTGATAGTTTGAAGGGTGGCAGGTAACATCTGACCTAAATGGAAGTAACTGACTATCTGATGTTCCCACAGAAAAATTGTTGACAGTGGCGGATAAAATCGTCAGGCCATTCGCCATTTTTCCGATTTCTTGGCATCTCATGCCTCCGTAACTATCGATTCCTCTTCGATGCTTTCCCACAGTTCCGCACGCACAATGACGCATACGCACGCTGTATCATGTTTCACTTTGTTTGAGACCGGAGCCACGGTGGAGAGAGAGAAAAAAAAAAGCGGTCAAAAGCATGACGCTACCAAAGCATTCAGATTCAGAACTGTTCAGATAGTTTGTCTCCTTTCCGAGCTTTAGAAATAAAACCAGCCCATACTTTGCCACTCAGTCCAAATTCTCATTTTCATCAAACCAAAAATAATTCTGATTTTTGTTCTCCATTCTTACTCTGCAAAACCACGCAGAAATACCAAGTTTTTTGGGAGTCTCCTCCTCACACATTTGCAACCAATAAAGCTACAATATTGGCTCCATACTGATCAATATTGGGAAACAAGTGTGAAGTAAAACCTGTTTTTCATTCAAACTTGATTAAATGTATATTTCCAAAACAAGACAGAGGGCTGAGGAGGGAGGGAGGGAGGGAGGGAGAAGATGAGGAAACAAGGTAAGGGTTGAAGGGAGGAATGAGACTTCTGCTCTGTTCTTTCACTTTTCTGTGAAGATGTTTCCCTGCCAAAGTGATTCAGTCATGAAACATTGATTCATATTCACCAAGAACAAAGTAAAATGAATGACTTGAACGGAGGAACAGAACTTTAATATGTTTTCCAGTATCACTTTGGCAGTGGAATAACCTGGTGTTCTTCTACTTGCTGCTCTCTCCGTGTGTCTGACTTTATCCTTCTCTTCTCCTCCTCTTCTGTTCTTTCTTCTTCGTGTCTGTTTTTGTTCTTTTGGTTTATGTTTTTCCTGTCCTTTCTTTGCTTACTTAATTGGTACTTTTTTTTCCCGGTTCTCTTTGCTGGTTTCTTTTGGGTTCTTTGTTTCCTGTTCGCTCCGCTGCCCCCTGCCTGTGGTGCGTCGGTACTGCAGGTAGCCAGTCAGAGTGCAGTCAGTCAGGAGCAGGTGGACAACATCCTGCAGGAGAACGATGCTCTGAGGACAAACCTAGCTGCTCTAGAACAGGTAATAAACCTAGAGAACATTCCATAGAACCGTAACGCCACTTCATCTCTGAGAACTAACCTAGCTGCTCTAGAACAGGTAATAAACCTAGAGAACATTCCATAGAGCTGTAACACCACATCATCTCTGAGAACTAACCTAGCTTATGTAGAACAGCTCATACACCTGGAGAACATCATCTAGAAGTTTAACCCTAATACAGTGTTCTATGGACTGCCATAATACAGGTCATATACCTGGAGAACATTACATAGAACCATAACACCACATCATCTCTTGAGTACTAACCTAGCTGCTCTAGAACAGGTAATAAACCTGGAGAACATCATCTAGAAGTTTAACCCTAAAACAGTGTTCTATGGACTAACCCAGCTGCCGTAAACTGGCCCCAGGTCTTTACTACACCGTAGATCTGATCCTGAACAGAACTATCTGGAACACCTTACTCAGTATGGACCTGTATCTCCGTCCTACAGGAGAACAGTGCTCTGAGGACTAATCTGTGTGCTCTTGAACAGGTAATTATATCTCAGACTATCTAGAACGCTTTTCTGTAGGTGCCCATGACTTTGCATAGAATATTTTATTAATACAAAGCTAGGCACTTTACAAGATTAACAACTGTAAAACTGGCTTGGCACACTAACTTCGGCTGCTGCTAATACGAGCAACAGAATATTTAAAGTTTGTGATCAGGACTGGGTTGCACCAGCTCTTTGTAAGTCCTCAGTAACTAGTTTCATACTAGAGATTTACTAAATCGGGTTGCACCAGTAAAACTCAAGATATGTCTCAGCTAGTAAAGACTGAAGTAATGTGTAAATCGGGTTGGCAGGAAACATCTCTAGCTCTAGATAGATTGTATAGATGGACGTTATTGTTATTGTTTTGACAACCGGTGCAGATACCCACACAGCAGCATACACATGAAATATACACTTAGTCCCAGCTCACACAGATATCTTCAGATCTATCCAACGAGACAGTTTGCTCAGGGCTGCTACAGCAGAAGGGACAAAGCTCTATTTTAAAGTTGTGTATCTTCGACCAGATGGCACTAATGTGAAGTGTGGGTTGAGGCGGTGATCAGTGTCATTTACTATTAGTAGTGCTAGAAAGTGTGACGGCTCTGTCGCTCATGTCTGAGACATTAGAAGTGCAAAAGGTTTACATTATGTAAGTGAAGGTATTTGTTTTATGGCTGTCTGTAGTAAGCTGTAAAAAAGTTCGTAGTATTCATCAGAGATGCAATTCTCTTGGCCGATTCAGTTTTTTCTTTGACGTTTTTCTTTTTAAAAACAATAATTGACAGCACACAAAAACATTTTTGTAAATTTTATTCAATGAAAAATTCAATTGTATATGTTCAAACATATCAGAGAAGAAGAGCATGCGACGTAAAACCGTCCTGTGGCACACCAGCGTGAATTCGACTGACAAAAAAAATCAGATATACTGTATGAGACTGATCGGCCAGTCACCTGTCATGGCCGATCAGCTGACAAACGACCGGTTTTGACTACAGACTGTATATAAGAAGTGGATGTAGTCACTGTGACGTCACCCATTGGTGTGTGAACTATGGTTTTGAAGCCTCGAGTTCAGCATTTTGGCCGTCGCCATCTTGGTTTTTTGCAACCAGAAGTGACACGAGAGGGTGGAGCTAAGTACAACAGAACGCTGAATAAGACATTTTTAGGCAACCAGAATGTTACAATTAACTTTGATGAACTGAAAACACACTGTGAAAGTTGTAAGAAGCAAACACAGACAACTCCCAGACCGGACAACATCCTGGTAGCAACCTGTCAATCACAAGGTAGCCCCGCCCTAAAGGCTCAACGTCTGATAGGCGTGAACGCAGCCTTTCACCTGGTTGTAAATATTTAGTGACAACTAAACTTTACTTAAGAACTAGTTTTTTAGATGTTTTACTTTAGTGACGCTTAAAACTAAGCTAACTTTGATCTTACGAACAGCCGCTGCAGCCGACTCTAGTCCCTTAACAGTAACCCTAACATCTGAAGAACTCTCTAAAACTCACATGAAACCTTAACTATAACCATGTGTATGTTCTCTGAGTCATTCATCTCCATCTCATCTGCTTCACTGAGAACGCTGACTATGATATAGAACTCTATATTGTCGATATATGAGATTCTAATCCGTCAGATATAATCTGCTGTCATCTATAATCTGCTGTCATCTATTGTCGTCTTCATTCACTTCCTGTTTTCTACTGTCTTCTACCGTCTCCTGCTGTGACTCACCGTTGCCTTACTCTTTAATCCCCTCCATCACCAGACTGGGCACTAACGGGTGGTCATTTAAAAAAAGGAATCATAGAATAAATGAAGTGTACTTGACGTGTGCAGATCCAGACAGTGAAGACGCAGGAGATGAATCTGTTGCGTGAGCAACAGGAGGCGCTGACGTCCGAACTGCAGCAGAGACGAGTTGAACAGGAGAGTCTGTTGGCTCAGAGAGACGACCTGGACTCCCAGCTGCAGGTAACGCACAACATACACACAAAGGAAGTTACCACTTTCAGTGTTGTAGTCTGAGTGATGTGACGTCATATCCGTTTCAAGAATAACAAAGCTGAAGCGAGGGAGCAGAAAACGGCGGAGGGTCTGCGTGGATACGACCTGCACCCTCACATTTAAAATCCGACGTGGTAAACACTACACATCCAGTAAAGTATGGAAACACTTTGGGTTTCACACATTGCAGGAAAAGCAGAGCTAGACATCACGGCTAAAGCTGCATGCTAACTCTGTCATGGACAGGAATCGTTATCGTATTGCGGTAACGTGCGGTCAAGCCGGCCGTCACTCTCATCTCCGTGGTCAAATGGGCCGACGCTACGACTGTAGAGCACCCATATACTGACATTTATGTTAAATGCATTCAAACGGCCCCGATGGAGCTGACCATGGATGGATAAAGAGAACGGAGCTGACGGGAGAGCTAGAGACTGACTTGGAGAAGTTAGAGGAAGTATACACGTGTGACTACGTCCGGTTTTCAAAATAAGGTGTTAACAAAGGGAACTGTATATACAAAATACATATATGGAAATAAGATTGATTGGATTATATTCACCAGAAGTATAAAACATTACATGTCCCTTATAAATTAAAAAGAAAATACCACTAATTTGTGAGGGAAATGTCTTTATTCTAAAAATGTAATAAATAATTCCTGACAATGACTGATATATTTGACTTCAGGACATCTCTGACTACGTACTTGCTGAAAATCAAACATTCTTACTGTTTTAATTTAGAGATTTTCCAAAGTAAAAGTTCCTAGAAGTGTATGATTCAACTTTTTCCCATGGTCTAGGAAAAAATAGCAATAAATCGTAAAATCGAATCGCAATACTTAAAAATCGCAATACATATCGAATCGGCACCCAAGGATCGTGATGGTATCGAATCGGGAGATAGGTGCATCATCCCAGCACTAGTGCGTAAGATTTGTTTCAGACTCTGTGATCCAAACATTTTCAATAACTCCAGAGCATTGTAAAGTCCAAAAGTCAAAATTTATTGAAAAATATAGATGAAATAATTTCCAAAATTCACAACATGTTTTTATCCAACAAAATATTCAGCTTCAGCCCATATTTGTTGGCGTTTAGTCTTTCAAAAACATTTTCACTGAGGGCAAAAAACGATCTGCTCTCCCACTCGCTGCACACCAAGGACGCACCTGTAGTAACGGGCGGTTTAGCAGCTTTTTTTATTTATATAACCACAGTATTAAAAAATCATATTTTTCCATTTTTTATAGGGTGATGACCTCATAAAGTATGACGCCAGACATTCAAAGCTTCATTCAAAAACCTCCTTAGAAGCTTTGTATGTAAAATAAGACATTTGGTGCAGCTCTATAACTGTCCGTCCCTATTTCATGGACAGAACATCACACATGTAAATACCAATTCACTGTCCAAAAAAGGAATATCATGTTTTTTCATTCACTAAATATGTGTTTCCTCAATTATTTTTTTTCCTCACATTTTTCCTTGTGTCTCTTCGTCGCGTCCTCAGTGAGCGGGACAAAGACGCGAGGAAACGTGGAGGCGTTTATGGGTCTTTATTTCTATTTCTCTGTTGTCTTTCCTTCAGGAGTCGAGTTTCGCCAACAGGAAGTTGTTGGAGCAGTTAACAGAAGAAGGACAAGAGAAGGAGAAACTGCTGAGAGATCTGGACGAGGCCAAGAAGGTACACAAACACACACACACACACACACACACACTTTGAATACACACTTGTTTGTGTGATGTACAAGAAGACTCATTAAGCCATTAAGCTTCTAAATGCACTAATGATCATCACAAACATAACGAGTGTGTGTGGTGTGTGTGGTGTGTGTGTGTGTGTGCAGACAGCAGAGAAGAGGAAGGCCATGTTGGATGACATGGCGATGCAGCTGAACCAGGAGAAGTCCGACCACAAGGAGGCGCTGTCGGACCTCAAACTGCAGCACGAGAAGGAGGTGAGACGGGCGGACTGACTGCACTCTGTCATCCATCTGTCTGTTGGATTCTTTAATATTTGTTCCTCTTTCCTCTTTCTCTACTTGAGTTCTTGTCATTTTATCTATGTATTTTCTTATTTTAATTATCGCTGATTAATTTCTGTGTTTCTTTCTTTGTGTCTCTTCTCAGGTTTTAAATATGTGTAGAAATATAAAACGGTTGAATCTGGTTTTGTGAATTAAGTCTAAGAATGATTTAACTGTTCTGTTTTTGTTGCATCTCCCCTCCTTATGTCCTCTCCTTGTTTCTTCTTCTTGTTTCCTCTCCTCTCCTATCCTTGTTTCCTCTTCTTGTGTCCTCTCCTCTCCTTATTTCCTCTCCTCTACTTGTCTCCTCTCCTTGTGTCATCTAACCTCTCTCTTCCCCCCTCCTTGTCTCCTCTCCACCTCCTCTCCTCAGGTCCTCGGGGTGAGGGCTCGATATGAGAAGGAGCTGCGAGGCCTCCATGAAGACAAGAATCGCTCTGAGGAGGAGATCCGACAGCAGCTCAGAGACGAGAAGGTAATCAGGAGGAAGAAGTGTCTCTCATAATGTCATCAGGGCAGAACAGCAGCTGCTCATGTTTCATCTCGTACTGTCCATATACTGTATGATTATTTATATTATATTATTTTATTATATATTATATTTATATATCTGTGTGTGTTTTGAGGCTCGGACGAAGGAGCTGGAGGGTCTCCAGCAGCGGGTGGAGGAGCTGCAGGCTCAGGTTCTGTCCATGGAGGGAACCAAAGGATGGTTCGAGAGACGCCTGAAGGAGTCCGAGGTCAGTCTCACTCTGAACTAGTTAGCTGCTGAACTAGCTTAGTTGTGAGTAGGGGAGGGGGAAAAAAATCAATTCATCTATATATGTAGCTCAGAGTGTGATGATAAATCTGTTATTAATTCATTTATTGATTATTTATTTGTTTTCCCTGCAGGAGAACATGGAGAAGAACTCTCTGGAACATCAGGACGATATCAAGCGGCTGCAGAAAGAACACACACTTCAGCTGGAGGTACACACACACACACACACACACACACACACATTTTTATACATGCAGTCGGTCCGTGTGTGTGTGTTGAATCCGGTCCAGCTCTAATTGAATGTGTGTTTCTAATTAAAGCATAGTGGTCTCCATGGTAACGCAGACAGGTTAACGCGTGTTAACAACAGATCAGTGTGGAGGAGGTGGTTTCCACTGGTTTCCTCTTCCTTCCTTGTCTCATCTCCTTGTTTCCTCTCCTTGTGTCCCCTCTCCTCTCCTTGTTTCCTCTTCTTGTCTCCTCTCCTTGCATCCTCTCATCTCCTTGTTTCCACTAGTTTCCTCTCCCCTCCTTGTCTCCTCTTCTTGTTTCCTCTTCTTGTCTCCTCTCCTCATGTCCTCTCTCCTCTCCTTGTTTCCCCCACCCCTCCTTGTCTCCTCTCCTCACCTTGTGTCCTCTTCTTGTCTCCTCTCCTCATGTCCTCTCTCCCCTCTGAGTCTTCACTCCTTGCCTTGTTTCCTCTTCTTGTCTCCTCCCCTCATGTTCTCTCTCCTCTCCTTGTTTCCTCTTTTTGTCTCCTCTCCTCATGTCCTTTCTCCTCTCCTTGTTTCCTCTTCTTGTCTCCTCTTCTCATGTCCTCTCTCCTCTCCTTGTTTCCTCTTCTTTTCTCCTCTCCTCATGTCCTCTCTCCTCTCCTTGTCTCCTCTTCTTGTCTCCTCTCCTCATGTCCTCTCTCCTCTCCTTGTCTCCTCTTCTTGTCTCCTCTCCACATGTCCTCTCTCCTCTCCTTGTCTCCTCTTCTTGTCTCTTCTCCTCATGTCCTCTCTCCCCTCTTTGTTTCCTCTTGTCTCCCCTCCTTGCTTTGGTCCGGTCCAGCTCTAATTGAATGTGTGTTTCTAATTAAAGCGTAGTGGTCTCCATGGTAACGCAGACAGGTTAACGCGTGTTAACAGCAGATCAGCGTGGAGGAGGCTCATGTGAAAGCTGACAGTCTGTTACAGAGACACAATCTGTCAGCATGTTGGTGAAAAACACACTGAGGGGCGAAGTCACTAAAGGACGGCGCTGCGTTTGCAGCCGCTGAAACCTGCACAAATAAGACACAAAGAAACCGTGTAATTCTCAAAGCACCCCTAACTGTGCTGCCAAACAAACATGTTTCAATGCTCCTGTGATATTTGCACGTATTTAAATGAGGTAAATTAGACATTTGGTGCCAAATCGACCTCTTTCTATGCAAATGAGCCTCATTGCAAAAAACAGTCCAGTTCACAAAGATCAGCGCTGATAGCCACACACAGTTACACTGAGATTATTAGCATCTTCAGAGAGTTGGTGGGAACTGAAGCACATTTATAAATAAGAGGTGTCACACCCAGACTCTCTATTGGTCATCTTCTTTTATAGTCTGTAGGTGTGAAAACACCAACAGACTGGATATTAAATCCCATATCGGATTTCTCTCTGTCACGTTTAAACTAGGGCTTTCAAAGTAATACTAATTTCTTTAACGCATTAACGCAACTTGAGCTCAGTTTTAAAGCTGGAGTGAAGATACTGGTATTATATGAAACTAGAAAACTTAAGGAATCTATTGGTACCAACCATGTCATACTAGCTTGTCGAGAAGGAGGGTAAATAACGCTCCAAACTTGCGCAGGAAAAACTGTCATGTCCATTTTCAAAGGGGTCCCTTGACCTCTGACCTCAAGATAAGTGAATGAAAATGGGTTCTATGGGTACCCACGAGTCTCCCCTTTACAGACATGCCCACTTTATGATAATCACATGCAGTTTTGGGGCAAGTCATAGTCAAGTCAGCACACTGACACACTGACAGCTGTTGTTGCCTGTTGGGCTTCAGTTTGCCATGTTATGATTTGAGCAAATTTGTTTTATGCTAAATGCAGTACCTGTGAGGGTTTCTGGATAATATTTGTCATTGTTTTGTGTTGTTCATTGATTTCCAATCATAAATATATACATACAGTTTCATAAGGCAGGATATTTGCCCACTCCCATGTTGTATTGTTGAGTGTTAATACTTAACAAATCTCCCTTTAATGTGCATTTTGAAAAGATAAAAAATGTGCGATTAATCGCGATTTAAATATTTTAATCAATTGACAGCCTTACATCTTTTCATGAAAAAAGGACAACATTGCCAAAGCGTCAAGTAATAATGAGAATATAAAGACAAAGGCACATTCAGCGCTAATGCCGAAGGTAACCGGCAATCGATATCCGTGGCATGTCCCTCCCCGGCTTACTGTCTTTACAGGTAAACATCAGAGAGCACTCTGCTAGCCGTTTCATGGTCTGAGCAATTCTTCCACCACTGTAATAGACGAATATAATGAAATGCTTTGTTGCAGTCCTGCAGTTGGTCTCTGTTAATACGTCCATGAGTTGTCGCCTGCAGGTTTTCAGTTCAGTGAATAAAACTGATCCACTAAGATAGAAAATGTCCAAATGTAGCTTTGATCAACTTGTAAAGGAAAAGAAGAGTTCGTCTTCACACTGAAGTTTACAAAAACAGCTGGTCTACATATACAGACAAGAAAACACACAATTATGAGATCACACGATACAACACGAAACCCATTATCCCCAAACAATGAACTCTGCACATAAAAAACACTGCGCGTCCTAAAGGAAGCACTTACCTTCGTTATCGTTCGAGTCTGATAACGAACCAATGAAGCACAACCCGCCGTGCATCATGGGATATGTCAGCGTGGATGTAACAAGTACTTCGAGCCAATCAGATAACCCGGCTGACTTTGTGTTCCTCTGAGGAAACGGTTTCTCCCTGAAGGCCTCCAGAGACCGACTGTCACTGATTACTGTGAGTGTTATCTGCTGGATAACAGCCCGAGAGCACGACGAGGACTCTTAATAGGAAAAGTTAATTAATGATGGAGGAGGTCTAATTAGCGGGCAGGTCGGGTGTTCTGGGTTTGAGTTTCAGTCGTCACGAGTTGTTTCCTGTCTGACTGACATCAAGGAGCGTTAAAAATAATCACCAGTTTGTTCTGATCTCTTCACTTCCATCACGTCCAGCAAACAGCTGATTATCATTAAAAGGGTTTATAGCTCATACATATTCATGCTATTGTGTAAAAAAATAATTTACACCTTAAAGATTCTTGGACTGTTAGACAATAGAAGACAATACACTGGAGTTCTCTGCATGTTTTGATCCGTGAGCTATTATTTAGATATAGTGGACTGAATTATGTTTTACTCACTGAAAGTCCTTTCAGACACAGCACAACAACGGCACCACTGCGCTCTGAAACACATTATTTCTAACGGCTGGCACCGCGCCACGACGACTTTTTGCTACATTGAGCTAAGCCCAACTTTGGGCGCTGCACGATGTGATTTGTGACGAGCGCAACTCAAACCGCGTTGTGTCACGAGCATCTCTTCCCCCAGTAAACAACATTTGGTGTAGCTCTATTGCCGTCCGGGTAGAAACAGTAGAGCTTATACACGCTGTACAGCGGCAGAAACAGGTTGAGATAACGAAAGGGAAAAAAGAGTGAAAATTTGCCATAAATTTGGAGAAATACGGGAAACTTGTGACCCTGGGAGGAAAAGAGTCTCCCGGGAAAATCAGGAGGGTTGAGTGCAGTTTGGTTCCGTTAAAACGATCTCAGGTCTGTTAGTACGGTTAGTTTTGACTAGTGTGAAAGCTGTCAATCAAACCCTGGTGCGGACCAAACAACCGAACCGAGACCGCCTGAAAGGGTGACAACAACAAACTAACCAACCACAGGATTTTATGATAGCAGATATGTAATTTTAGCATGATATTAAAGGCTAAATTACTAATGAATCCCTCTGCTGATCGTGAAATCTGTTCATTATTATTATTACAGCAGTGTCACATCTTGAATCCTTAAATTTCACCAAACAAGGCCTTGACTGTCATTGAAAAGTCATTGAATGTGATGTGGGAACCTTGAAACTCATTTTCAGCATCTACACGCTACTTTTTAGATTTTCTTGCTTTTTTTCTGTCAGCTTCTCTTTAATTTTTTTGTTTGCTTGCTGTATTTCAGTATAAATAAATATAAACGCCTCAGAACTGAACGCACAAGCTCATTCTGCCTGATAAGCTGTGTTTGTGTGTATGTTAAGGTTAAGATATGTGTGTGTTACATTACAGGGAATTAGCCGACTCGGTTGTTTTCCTGGAGAATTACCTGTTTTGTTTCTCCGTCAGGTGGGCGGCTGCAGCCTGTGGGTGTTTTTAATGTAGATTTTAGTCAAATTAATTAGCCGCAGAAGATTAGAGGAGAATTAAATGTAGTTGTCTAAATTAATCCCTCAGTCAGCTGGATTAAGAGTGAGGGGGCATCACTGGAGGTGGAGACGTCGTGGCTGTTTAAATGTTTTCTTTCACCAGGAGAGAACAGAGAGAGAGAGAGAGAGAGAGGAAGAAGAAAAGTTTCTAAAAAGGGTCGACGTTTTTGTCTTTTCTTAAAGGGCAGACTCTCGTTATAATTATTTTGACTCAGAGTTGAAATGAGTCAGAGTGAGCTGGTGTCATGCTGCACAGTGTGTGATGGTTGTGATGGTTTACCCTCTGGTCCAGTCGCTGCCCGTCACTCTCATTAACGCTATTTTTAAACGACTGGGATCAGGACACTGACACTTATGGACGGAGCCCTGGAGGTGACACTGACGACATGTTTTTATAATACACGTCTATTTATGCTAGAGACGTCACAATATCAGAAATATAGTAGTCTATACCAATACCAGTGAAATACCACGATTTTCGATACCAATTCCATACCATGGTAATAAAAAAATAAAAAGATAAATAAATCCCATGTACTTCAACATCCACTCCTTTTATTACCGTTACTATTTTTTGTGAATTTATTAATAATCCCTGATGATCCGCCGCAAGTTTCTCTCCAAAAACTACAATTTTCTGAAAAACTGTTAAGTAAAATCACATAAAATTTGACATAGTCTTAGTCAGGGTTGTTTTAAACGGGACTCCATTTAACATTTCAGCAAACCTCTGAAGATAAAACAATGTCCTCATGTGTCTCTTTCCGTCCTGCAGGAGAAGCAGTCAGAGATGGAGGGAGTGAAGCAGCAGCTGGTGGAGATGGAGAAACAGAAGGATGAGCACAACGACACCATCGGGAAACTCAAACAGGTACTCCTAATACTCCTACAACAAGTACTACTACAACGACGTCCACTGCTAGAACTGCTCCCGCTTCCTCCACTAGTGGAGCTGGATGTTTTTTCAAACATTTTGGATCTCTTACAAGAACGCCACTGTCCTCTCAAAGGTCTCATGTGACCCCCCATCAAATTCACTATTCAGTTCAGGATTCTTGTGGTTACTTTTAGAGCTCTGCATGTTGCGAAGGCTGCAGCCTTATATCACCAGCAGGTCTCTAAGATGAGACAGAACTTTATTCATCCCAAGGGAAATTATTGTGCAGCAGTTGCAGTACAACGTAGGAAAGAGGTATAAAATAATACAGAATACATATAAAATATCAATAAGGTGCAGAAGTGTGATCGGGGTTTGATGACTCCCGTTGTGGTTTTCACACTGACTGAATGACTGAACGGCTACAGGATCTTTTACCAAGAGGAATCCCCAATGAAAACACATGCGAGAAGCTATAGACTGTATAAAATATGGACGTAGTCTCCGTGACCTCACCCCTAGGTTTCTGAAGAGTCGTTGTGAAGCTCAAAGTGGCCTTCGCCATCTTGGCAGTGACGACACAGCCTAACTCCTGACTAATCGAAAAATAGCCAAAGAGGTGGATCGTGGGTGATTTTTAGGTTGTAGACGGCTCAGTTTTAAATCTAGAGCGTCATACTAGCTTGTCAGGAAGGAGGCTTAATAACGCTCCAAACTAAATTGTGTCGAGGAAAAACTGCCGCGGCCACTTTCAAAGGGGTCCCTTGACCTCTGACCTCAAGATATGTGAATGTAAATGGGTTCTCTGGGTACCCACGAGTCTCCCCTTTACAGACATGCCCACTTTATGATAATCACATGCAGTTTGGGGCAAGTCATAGTCAAGTCAGCACACTGACACACTGACAGCTGTTGTTGACTGTTGGGCTGCAGTTTGCAATGTTATCATTTGAGCATATTTTTTATGCTAAATGCAGTACCTGTGAGGGTTTCTGGACAATATTTGTCATTGTTTTGTGTTGTTAATTGATTTCCAATAATAAATATATACATACATTTGCATAAAGCAGCATATTTGTCCACTCCCATGTTGATAACAGTATTAAATACTTGACAAATCTCTTTTTAAGGTATATTTTAATCGTTTGACAGCCCTAATAAATACACTTTTCCTTATTCCAAAATCTCAAACTGTATATTTGTAAAACAGGTGGATCAAATATGCACAAATATGCACAATCATTGGTGTGGTCCTTTTTTTAAAAACCTGCATCGGGGCTAAATACTGTATATATCTTTTATACTTTCTATCTCCTCACCTCCATCAATCTGTTTCTGTCTCTCTGTAGGAGATAAAGGACACCGTGGACGGTCAGAGGATTTTAGAAAAGAAGGGAAGTGCAGCGGTGAGTAAATGTTAATAGACTGATGTAACCAAAGACAGACAGACAGACGGGTGGTACAAAGAATAGAGATGAGAGAGAGAGAGAATATATTTTCCAGAGTAATTTAAGAGCAACCGTGCATGGAAAATAATAATTAGAAAGTAAATCTCTGACCACGTGTGTGTTGTGTGTGCAGCTGAAGGACTTGAAGCGGCAGCTGCATCTGGAGAGGAAGAGAGCCGACAAACTGCAGGAGAGACTCCAGGAGATACTGACCAACAGCAAGACCAGGACAGGTACACACACTTATTAAACACCATGAATGTGTGACGTCACCGTGATGTCGCCATGATGTCACATCTTTCTCTCTGGTCCACAGACAGTGACGGTTCATTTCAGGGTCTATAAATGGGTTTAATGTCTGGTGTTTTTAGACATGAGATTTATTTGTTTGAATCAGTTGGGATTTGATCAGTTGGTGGTGGAACACCTTTTGAGAATGTTGTCCATATTTAAACCCAACAGAACCAGACCGAGTGAATAAATGATGACGTACATGAAGCATGAAGAGCTGAAAACATGAGATGTGTCTGGAGCTTCCTCACACACATCTCAAAAACCTCTATTTTTAAGTTTTTTTTGGGAAAATTCGGTTAAAATTAGTTGGATGGAAATTCGACTGTAGTCCAAACATGAGACATCCATGCTGGTGGGAAGCAATGCTACTTTTTACAAGAACAAATTTGATTAAATGCCCCCTGTTTGCCCCACATTTAGATTTTCTGTGTCCTGTATCAGACACAAATGGCAGCGAGTGGTAAGCTCAAACTCCAGGCTTTAAAATGTCCCCCTGTAACTTTATTGTTACGGACATTAAATTTGACCTCTGTATTTAACCCATCCTCAGCATTAGGAGAGACTGTTTCCACGTTTATCTGCATTTTATTGATCTCCATGAACTCAGAGCTTCGTTCACTGTCGGTGGATTAGAACCTGACGGGACACTGAAACTAACAGGAAGAGTATTTAAATCCCCTAAATGGACGCCGTTCCCCTTTAAATGCTTCGGTAAGGAGAGACAGCAGTACTTTGCCAGAGTGTGTGTGTCTGTGTGTGTCCTAAGTGGCTGCGATGTGATTGTAACGTGACCGATGGGTCCGATAATCGGCGGCGTGCTGACCCTGCGTCAGGAGGTTCTGGCTCAGTCCGGAACCTGCTGCTCAATATTTAATGCAGCGCTCTGATTCCCAGAGCTGACGTGGACACACTGGCGTCTGCTGGCAAAACACACGCACACACACACACACACACACACACACACACACACACACACACCTGCACAGTCTGTCACTTTCTGTTTGTCTCCATTTAACTTGATTGTTTTTTTTTTTGTTTTTTTTTACCCACTAAATATTTGTCTTCTGTTGCATATGTTTCTCTCTTTTTCTCTCTTGGACTTCCCTTTCTTCAACAGTCCTTCTGTCACACTGTGTGTTTGTGTTTGTGTGTGTGAGTGTGTGTGAAATGAGTAAAAACACACACTCACTCAGAGCGGTGCAGGGCAGTCCTCAGCATCATGTATAATCTATGAGAAGTGATGAATGTTTAAAAGGCTCTTCTGCACAAACCTGAGAATCAGACATTTTGAAGTAGCCTACTTATCTGTCTGCCCACTCAGAGCACCTGCATTAAAGGGACAGTCCGCCGCATTAAAGGGACGGTCCGCTGCATTAAAGGGACGATCCGCTGCATTAAAGGGACGGTCCGCCGCGTTGAAGGGACGGTCCGCCGCATTAAAGGGACGGTCCGCCGCATTAAAGGGACGGTCCGCTGCATTAAAGGGACGGTCAAAGTTACGGTCCGCTGCATTAAAGGGATGGTCCAGTCTGCTGCGTTAAAGGGATGGCCCACTGCATTAAAGGGACGGTCAAAGTTACGGTCCGCTGCATTAAAGGGACGGTCCGCTGCGTTGAAGGGACGGTCCGCTGCATTAAAGGGATGGTCAAAGTTACTGTCCATTAAAGGGACGGTTTGCTGCAATAAAGGGACGATGTTATGCGTTAAAGGGACGATCCACTGCAATAAAGGGAGGGTCCAGTCCGCAGCGTTAAAGTGACAGTGTGCTGAATTAAAGGGACGGTATGCTGCGTTAAAGTTACAGTCCGCTGCATTAAAGGGACGTTCCAGACCCCTGCGTTAAAGGGATGGCCCAGTCCGCTGCGTTAAGTGGATGTTCGGGTGCATTAAAGGGATTGTCCAGTATTGCATTAAAGGGATGGTCCGCTACGTTAAAGGGACGGTCTTCTGGATTAAAGGGACGCTGCGCTACATTTAAGGGGCGGTGCGCTGCATTAAAGTGACGGTGCATTGTAATAAAGTGACCGTGCACTGCATTAAGGGGACGGTCCGCTGAATTAAAGGGACAGTACGCTGCGCTAAAGGAACAGTGCGCTGCATTAACGACCCACTGCATTAAAGGGACGGTGCGCTGCATTAAAGGGACTGCCCGCTGCATATTACACAACTCAATAGTTTTATTACATGTATTTGTTTGAGTTTGTAAGTGAGGTTCAGTCCAGACATTTAAATTCAACAAGGGGCATTGCAGTAGCTGAAGGTACAGTTTGTTTCAAAGGGAAGAGTGACTTAACGTAACCTAAAAGCTGAAAAAACTCATTGTGATGTCACAGTGTACTGACACACCCAGGGGTACACTTGTTCATCACTGCAGTGAGGTGAGAAGTTGCCCATTAAAGGGGGAGTCCGCTGATTTAAAGGTTTGGTAAACACCATCAGTTTGATGTGTATTTTCCTCCCCTCTCTGTCTGCAGGTCTGGAGGAGCTGGTTCTGTCCGAGATCAACAGTCCCAGTCGGACCCAGCAGACTGGAGACTCGTCCTCCGTCTCCTCCTTCTCCTACAGAGACATGATGAAGGAGTCTCAGCCGACCAATCAGAACAAGGTGGGTGGAGCCTGGACCAAAGTCTCTTCAACGTCACCGTTTTTTTGTTTCTTACAGTCAGTTTCGTCTCGTCGCCTGCATTTTGTCGCTGACCTCTCTAGTTGTGACAGCTGTTGCCACGGCGACGTGCTGACGTGATGATGTCAGACTGACTTTAACGTCCCATCCTCCTCCTCTCTGTCTCTCACATATTATATTCTCTGTTTTTGTGTCGTAACATTTATTTTCTCAGGAGTCTTTGAAGTTCCTCTGCTGTTATTTTTATCTCCTTTACTGT
Source organism: Adelosebastes latens (assembly GCA_916700685.1). NCBI lineage: Eukaryota > Metazoa > Chordata > Actinopteri > Perciformes > Sebastidae > Adelosebastes > Adelosebastes latens. Next base: position 38,654 of record CAKAKR010066011.1, read on the forward strand.
TTCATCATAGTGTGTGTGCGTGCGTGTGTGTGTGTTTCTATTGATAGAAACACTGTAAATAGAGCCGGCAGGTTCATTTTATGTAGCTGAGTGTTTCTGTCAAAATCGTGAGACTCTGCAGAGTCCACCGTCAGGTCAGTTTACTGTGATGGTTCGCTTGTCATTAACAATGGTGTCACATGACAAAACAGGGTGTGTGTGTGTAACATCCTCCTGCTGCAACATTTCCCATCAGACACCTCTGTGAGACGGAGCTGTGAATTCATCTTAAAGGCCTCAGTATGCTCCAGATTAGTTTGTACAACCATTTTAATTCACATTTTCAGACCCTGTTTAATCACTTCCTGTGTTTTGGGTGATCTGATCTCAAAAATGCATAAAATTGATAATAAAATCAGGAAGCATTCAAGTACGGGATAATCCAGCGAGCCCGACATGGCGATGCAGCACCCAACGCGGAGCGGAGGGGTCTTGCGTCGCCCTGTCAGGTTTTATTTTACAACAATGACGCGCTAGCTGTACATTATCCTGCTTATTACACGGCTACTTACTTAAGAAATCAATATTTTGACACAAAAACGGTCCTCTAGAGTCCGAGATCAGAACTGCGCCCATAGCAACGGTATGTTATACATAGCAACGGTCTGCTATAAAGAAATAGCAGACCGTAGAACGCCGTTATTGACCAATCAGAATCGAGTATTCAACAGTGTTTAATAAAGTTTTCTCTCTCTGACAGTCTGGAGGAGGCAGCCCTCAGTCTCAGCGTCCTGCTGAGTTATCCGATGACGAGGTCGGCGAGTTGTTCCAGCGACTCGCTGAGGTTCAGCAGGAGAAGTGGATGCTGGAGGAGAAGGTGAGGAGACATCTTACCCGTCCCCGTGTGTCTCCACTCCCGTCAAACTAAAATATCCAAAATGTCTACAAAGTCAAACTTCCCCTCCTTCCACCTCGTCCTCCCTTGACGTCTCACTTCTGCTCTTTAAACGCTTCACTTGATGCCTCGAGTCGACAGTCAGGTCAACAATAAAAAGTTCAGCCTGTTTATGTTTTTAGATGCATTATTAATATCCTCTGCAGCGTTCAATATTCCTGCTGTTTCCCAGCGGGGCCGGGGCCGCGGTCTCTGCGTGCCGACGCTGCAATAACTGTTAGTTGATCGACAGAATACTTATGAACGCTTCATGTTGAAACTTGATCACATGTTTCTGTTTGTCAAGTAAAATACTTAACATTTTCTGATTACAGCTGCAAGAATGCAAAGATAAATTTAGCTTTTATTTGTTCCATATTTATGAAGACTTTTGGTTTTCGGCTGGAGTTCTGTTACTTTATTTCTTTTTACATATAAGAGACTAAATTGTTGGACGATTTATTTAAAAACCTGTATAGTAAGTACTGTACTCGAGTATTGTACAAGTATTGTACAAGTACATACAAATTATAGAAAAATATATTAGAAAAATATTAATAAACTAGCAGAAACAAATGTAATATTTCCAAAATAAAGACTAAAATGTAATAAAAAAAAATATGAGTAAAATATCCCAAAAATATTAGTAAAATGTTATAAAAATGTAAGTTAAATATCAGAAAAATATTAATAAATTATCAGACACAAATTAGTAAAATATGTGAAAAATATTTGTAAAATATCCACACAAAAAAAGTAACTCCACCTTCACCAGCTGCAACATTAAAGTGATGAACACATTAATGCATCAATCATTAGAACACTATCATATAATATAGATTATTCTGCATCATGAGTACTTTTACTTTTGGTACTTTAAGTATATTCTGATGCTGATACTTTTGTGCTTTTACTCCAGTAAGATTTTGAAGAAGGACTTTTACTTGTAACAGAGTATTTCTACATTGTAGTATTAGTACTGAAGTACTTCTTCCACCTCTGCAGCAGACTGAACACAGACTGTTTGTTTTTTCTTCTTCAGGTGAAACATCTGGAGGTGAGCTGTTCGTCGATGGCTGAAGATATCTGCAGGAAGAGCTCCATCATAGAGACCTACGTGATGGACAGCCGCATAGGTAACACACACACACACAGCAGTTAAAAGTCTGGTCCATCTGCGTTCTGTTCTGCTTTTTTCTAATGTAAACGTCCACTCAGCCGTTAGCAGAAAGCTGCATCGATCGGTTAGTATGTTTGTGTTATTGTGTGACTTTCTAATCTGAACTAACGTGGCGTCCACAGCAGTACGTCGCTTAGCTTCCAGCCGGTACTCCTGTCTGCTTCTCCAAACTGGGAGCAAGACAGAATAAAATCAACCTTCAGTCCGTTAATCAGCTTGAAAGGAGTTTGAATGTTGTGGCTGTTCACCAGGCGGGAAGGGACTGATGGAAAGACTATACAGTTGCATTATGGGAAATGTAGGCTCCAGTGTTTTTGGAGTTATAAGACAGGATATCTCCACGTCTGCTGCACACACCTAGACTGTTCTGTTTCTCACACTTCACAGGAGCTCTTCATTAAATCACTCCAGTAATATAGAAAGTACATTTGCTGGTACTTTAAAGGAGCTTTAAAAGTGCTGAGA
>CAKAKR010066012.1:3398-16011 GCA_916700685.1 Adelosebastes latens
TATATATAGCATTGAATTTAATAGATCAGCCCTATTGTCATCGATATCCGATACAGCTATTTGAGTCTGTATCGGCCCGATATCCAATCCGGTACCGGTGCATCCCTATACCTCTTATTTATCTTCATTATGCTACTATTTATGATTATTGCAGTAAGACATTAGGGCTGGGTATTGCTTGACATTTTTCAATATTAGTGGCAGTACAATACCTGAGTTTTGGTTTCAATATTTGCAAAATTAGCCAAACTTTTAAAATGTTAAATGTTGGCTAAATATAGGCAACAGTACAATAACTTTTGCCTTGATAAATTATTTTGGTATAACAAAAAAAAAAAACAGAAAATATCTTTAAAAAATGTTAAATGAGATTGCAAATCAAACACAAGATATTCAATGCCAGGTTTTGGTACTTGACAGTTTTCAATACTCCGTGCAATAGAGGCATTTTGGTTGTACCAAAAATGCATTTAGGTTGGATGTCCAACCCTGTAAGACCCTATTTACATCTTTGTGTGTTTGCAGTTGTTACTCTGGAAGAAATTGGTATGAAGGTCTTAAATCTTGCCCCAATAACCGTATCCTGTTTTTCTCTCATTTGTCACTCAGACTGTGGAGAAGTTCTTCAGTAAGGAAATTAAGTATTTGGTATCCAACAAGAGGGAGGCTAGATATGTGCAGTGCCTCAGGCAGGACTCTCCTGTCCCCAGCCCGGACTCTGGCCCAAGTTCACCTCAGCCTGGATCAAACCAGCACCGGCCTGGCAGCCGTGGGGACAACATCAAAAGCAAGTCACAGGGCCAAACAGACACAGTGAGTTCACTTTCATAGTTTAATCAACTGTAGTGCAGATATGTTTTTAGGTCTATCCCTTCTAGATCATTTTCTCGAGTTATTAATGTCATAGATTTTCATTTTCTTTTTTTTGTCTTGCAGTTTGTTCCAAGTCGAGGGAAGTCTTTGGTGGAGAGAGTGGTGAAAGAACAGGTCTGTTAAGTCAACACTAATGAGCTTAGTGAGGAACTTTTAACTACCTTGTTCTTTTCAGTGCTAATACACATTTGTTTGTTTTTAGGGGAGGGTGAAAATGAACAAGATCCTGTCAAATGCTCTGGAGTGGGGTGTGAAAATCCTCTACATAGATGGTATGTTGTAAATAATGGTCGATGTAATGTAACAAAAACTGATATAACCACGACATTATTTGTATAATGTAAATAATGACGTATTGTGGTTTTATTTCTTTTATGGCACCTTCAGATATAATTGCTTATGTTCAGAAGAAAAAAAAGATCGTCAGCATCCAGTGTCCTGCTACCACTGCTGTGAAAACAAGTGTACGTTTACAGGTTTAAATTCTTATACCTCTTTCACACCAATGACCAGGGTCAGAGTGCGGTAATCTGACCCATTTTCACCCCTATATAAAGGGATATTAGATGCATTTTTTGCACCAATTAAAAATTAAATCACATTCTGGGATTGTTATCTTAAAGATTATTGGTTAAACATCATAAAGTTTTTAAATGCTTTTTCTGCCATTCTTTATAGGTCAAAGCTGAGTCAGCAGCAAAACAAGGCTTTCAGAAATGCAAAGGTAAATGTAATATAGTTATTGCCCAGTTTAATTTTTTTTAAGCAGAAATGTTGTCCATTGTTTTTGCTTTGTAAAAACATGCTCAAATTTGAACTGACTATCAATGATTTTGTTTGTTCCAGGGGGGCGGATCAGTAAACCGTTCATCAAGGTTGAGGATTCAAGCAGGTAAGAGACAGCAGATTAAAAGAAGCCGACATCCACCTGCTGTCTTTGAGTTGTTTACATCTATTGACTATGAAATGTTTATTTTCCGCTCCTCAGACACTACCGTCCAATCTGCCTCAGTATGCCAAACATGCCCGAGTTCAACCTGAAGTCCGCTCCTCCCTGTAGTCCCTTCTGTGTCGAGGACAAGGTTCCTCCTGGGAACAAACAGCCGGGGCACAGGTATGGTCTTTCCTCTTTGCTTTGCTTTTAGCTAATTTAATGTGAACAGCACAGTGTGTCACACTTTCACAAACTACATTTCTTAAAAATTTAAACATTTTTAACAACTGAAACTACCAAATCCCATCTAAAATTCCCCTTAAGGGGCTTCAAAGTTAATTTATCTAACTTTTCCACCCAGCTCCTTTTGTACTTTTATGTGGTCTATATCTTTTACAGTGCTAGTGTTTATTGATGTTCTGCTAATAATGTCTGTTCTCGGCTAATTGTGTTGCTCTGTTCTTAATTTATACTGTGTGGTGAAGCCAAAGACAAACTCTCAACATTGTGGAAAATATAGTAACGAACTACATTTTTCCACACTGTTTAAAAATAATGAATTTTTCAAAAATTACTACACCGTGTTTCCATACTTTTCTACACATTTATCTGTTAATCAGTCTGACACATTTGGTGTCTTTTAAAACTTTGGGATCATGAGTAGAATTTAAGGTTCTGTGGGTTTGAAAAGTGCTCGTCCGCACACAGTTGGTACTGATGGAGCCACCCATTGAGACTGAATGAAAAGTTATCAAAATGCAGAAATCCAAACTGTTTTCATCTTAGTTTGGTTTTATTTGTGCAACCTCTGGGAACAGAGGTGCGAAAGCCTCAGCCAGTGAAGAGAGAGCACACTGCCGAAAGAAGAACAGAGACAAGAAACGTGGTGGCTACTGCGAGTGCTGCCTGATCAAATATGAGAACGTCACAACGGTAAGTTATCACATGTAAAAGTGAAAACTGTCAATGCAATAACATGAATGTAATACAATAAGTTATGGTAATGCGACATAAGCCAAATTACACACAACACAATGCATATATGTTTTAGATCCTGCTATTTAAATAATAAAAGTATATATCTTATACTGCAGGGCTTACTTTAAAGTAGAGCCAATATGAAGATCTAAGTCACAGAACTGCCTTTTGTATGTTTTTATTTTGAAAGACTATATGGAGACTTAACCACAATTTTCATTTGGGTCATAGCGTAATTAAATGTGTCAGACTAGATGCTAGTTGCCTAGATTAAAGCAATGGTCACTCTGAACTAACGATAGGTGTTGTACTGTGATTCAGTAGTGAGCCTGTTATTATTTTGGTGTCATTTGTTAATGTGTTATAAAACAGCTGGTAAACTTGCAAACAGTATTACGTTTTAGTTTTTAACTGCTGATGCTAGTTGGACAGTAATTCAGCCTTTAACACCTAGAACCAAGTGACATGTAGGGTATTTAAAAAATTCCAGATACGTAGTTTTGTACGACAATATTGACACTACTGTGTATTTATACTATCTATATTTTTTGTATTTAGTTGCTCATGCAATAGAGATTGAGAAATTGTGTGCTAAGTAGCCTCCACTGGACAGCTGTTATTATCTATTATTTAACTGGGTGATTTTTTTTGTTTTGTTTTGGGGTTTTTTGTTCAGCATCTAAAGAGTGATCGTCACAAGGCTTTCTCCAAGAGTAAGCAATACCTGGTGGTGGACAAACTGGTTTCAAACCTGCACTGCAACTTCATCCACGTTAAAAGGTAATTTGTCCTCATTGCTTTAAAACTTCCATCAACATGTGCTCACAAGAAAGAAATGCATGTAAATGCAAATTAAATTTGTATTTGACATATCTAGAACTTTTATCTTTCTACTCCACTCTACTCACGTAATCCTCTCTTTGATTCCTGTCAGACCAAAGTGCAGTGTTTCCTCTGTGCTGGCTGTTCCTGGACCATGTGGGAAAACTGTGCAAAGACACCAGGGAGATCTCGATACCACAGAGATTATTAAAGAGGAGCAGCACCGGACTGTCGACAGGCACGAGGGATCTTATTCAAGACACACTTTAAAAACCAGATCAGCTACTGGTTCAGCTCCTCTGATTCAGGGGGAGGAGGAAAGGAGGAGCTGTTACACCCACTCAGACAGATCCAAGCACAAATCACTTGCATGTAAACGGCCGTGCAGACAGAATTCTTTGACTTCTTGCACTCAAAAAGCTGAGCAGGGTCAAATTCCCCAGCCCAAGATGGAAACAGCCCCCTCTAGAGGTGAATGTCTTCCCTCTATTCCCTCCAGCGTTACTCAGGTCAACAAGGTGGCCCAAACAATAACTCAAGACATGAACAGCTCAACCTCTCAATTCCATGATATGAACGCACAGAATGAAGCTTTGTCAAAATGCCTTAAAGTTATAACAAATCAACAAGAGGAGGCTGATAAGAAACCGGATTCCTCAGCGTATGAGACTGTTCAGGACGGCAAAATGACTGGAAACCACCTCTCAGAAAGGGAAGAAGTGAGCCCTCCTTCACAAAGCTTCTCACCGGTTCGCAAAATACAGAGGAGGGTCAGAGTTTATAAACGCAAAAGACGGAAAGTGGGCACACGCATTGAACGCGTAGAGCCAAGTGACATTCCCGACAACTCCATGCCGAAACTCTGGGAACTTTTTCAGTCAACGGATGACATGGACGTTGAATTTCTGGGGTTTGAGGACGTGGAAGGGAGAAATTAACTGAAGGGATAAACTGGACTATCATTGCCTTTTCCAGTACTTGAAACATACCACATTCTGTGCCATGGACTATACAAGCCACTAGATTTTTCTTGTCTTCAGAAACATCAGTTTACTGACGGCACTTATCTTATTCTACATCCGATGAAAGGCAGCTGCTGATGTGCTGTAGCATTTTGTTCACAGCTTTGTATAAGATATAAAACTTGAAAGAGGTAAACCAGCGTAATAATTCTCTTTACAGTGGCTTTAAAATTACAATTTGCACATTTTCTTGTGCAGCAAAAATTGGTTGAAAATACATTTAAACTCAACACGAAGAACTGTCAAAGTGGACTGGAAATTGAAGAAATTTATTTGAAACTAATATTCCCATGACTACAAAAGCCCTAAACGGACATGATTCAAACATTTTTTTTTTTAATACCGTTATCTCGACAATGACTGATACATTTGAGTTGAAGACATCTCTAACTACATACAGACACAAAATCCTTCCACTAACTTCACCAAGTCTGGTGTGATTTGAATTAACTTGAAATGATTTGACCCAAACATTATAAGTAATGAAAGAAAACAACCTTTTGTGTTCTTGTGATAAGTTAATTTTCTTGTTATCTCGAGATAACGAAGCTCGTTTTCTCGAGTTGACGACATAAATAACTCATGATCTCGAGATAATGGTATTAAAAAAATATTCAAATCGTGTCTGTTTAGGGTTTCTGACAGTAAAACTTGTCTTAAATATACAACATTTAGTGACATCTTGATATCGAGTTGCAGCCCTTTTTTTTTTATAGAACAATCCACATCCTGGTATAACTCATCTTGTCTAATCTAAATCTCCTTTGTGATGGGTATATACACTGATTAGCCATAACATTAAGACCACTGACAGATGAAGTGAATAACATTGATTATCTCATTACTATGGCACCTGGCAGTGGAGGGGATATATTAGACAGCAAGTGAACATTTTGAACTTGAAAACCGGTGAACCGGCGACAGGGTCAGACCCAAGGCTCATTGATGCACGTGGGGAGCGAAGGCTGGCTTGTGTTCCGATCCAATAGAAGAGCTACTGTAGCTCAAATTGCTGAAAAAGTTAATGCTGGTTCTGATAGAAAGGTGTCAGAACACACAGTGCATCGTAGTTTGTTGCGTATGGGGCTGCGTAGACTGGTCAGGGTGCCCATGCTGTCCTAATGTTATGGTTGATCGGTGTATACTTGGTAAGGGAAAATGTATTTTTAAACAATTTTATGAATTTGATTCTATTGCCACTTGAAAATCTATGAAATATTACTGTGAATATTTTTTTTTTCAGAAGTGTTTACAGTCTCTGCATGCAGTCATTTCCAGTGAATAGTATTCAGTGGAAAGGAGCATCATATGGAAAAAGGCAGCTAATATTTTACACAGTAATCCGGAGAAAGATGGCCTGACTCATCCCAGACGTGGGAAACTGATTGTATATGCATATAAAATACATATATGGTTGCATATGTATTGTACGTGTGGTACTTGATATTATATATGACATTTTAAGATTCTTCCTAAGTGCGCTCTTCATGACCTGCCTTCATGTGTTTTTTCTGATGCATTAGCTCAGCTTCTCCTTCTTCCCTGCGTTTAGTGCATTAGCATAGTGGCCTTGTTCTCTCTCGCTGCTCTCAAATGGATGCACTGGGTCAAATGGGAGTCTCTGTGCCTCTGGCATTAAGATAAAGACTTGAGCAACAATGTGTACTGAGGTACAAGCACAGCTGCAAATAAACTGGCAAAGGCAACACTGAATGCACATTATCGACATTTTGTTCTCCTCTCATACAGATTATAACCTGCTGCCGCTTTTATGATCATAGTGCACATACTGTTCTTGCCACTTACTGTACATACTATTGTAAACCACACATTAAAGGTCCATTATCTATACCTGCACTTCAGGGTTGCAGGGGCTGAGATCTATACTAACTCATATAGACGACCATTCACACTCAAATGTACAACCTTCAATACAAATTTAGATTCTTCAAACCTTTAAACTGGTGAGAGAAACAACGCAGACACAGGAAGAAAATGCAAACTTAACACCTAAAGGCCCCGGCCCTGGTTGGATGGGTTTGCTGTGCGAAATGTTAGTGACCCTGACCCATAAATTAAACAGTTTTTTCTTATTTCCTTCATTAATGGCTATTTTAGCATAGATAAAACAGTATAATTCAAACACCAAATGTATTATTTACATTTGAAATAGTTTTGACCCCGAGAGAAGAAGAATTAAATCATTCAAACTTCCATTTAGTCGATGTCCCCACAAGCACCCCAGGAGGAGATCCGGTCGTTGATCCCAACTTTCGTAGTGGCCAAATGGCGGTATTACAACTTCTGTGTCCGTCACGAGATGCCATCGGGCCCAAAAAGACTTTTTCCCATAGACTTACATTGGGAAAGAGATGTCTGTAACTCAGCTACTCATTGAATAGGTTTAAACTGTTATTTATCGGTCCATAATATGTTCAGCTGATATTCCCATGGTGCTAACCCTAGACTAACCTTCTATTTCTATTGTGAAGTTTGAAGAAGAGCTTTGCTAAGTTTATGCGCCTGTTAATTCCAGCTTGTTATAGGCTGCTGCATTATTGTGCAACACTGAAACAAGAACCTCCTGCTATTTAAATCTGCACTCATTTTGATGCTAGGCTTCCAGTTTCTTACCAATGACTGGTGATTTCAAATCTCTTTCTACCCTCTCAGTTGACAGTCTGGTGGAACCATTGTACACAGATTTGTTCTCCATGTACAAAACATTGCTTCTTTTGGCAAACACTTTATATACAAAATAACATATTTGTAAAGAGGACTTTCTGCAACCTAAAGTATGAAAGACCATTCACAAATCTAGAGTTGCAATGATTAATGGAATAGTTTTCAACTATTAAATTAATCGCTATAACTATTTTGATAATAAATTAATTAATCGGTTCGAGTCATTTTTTAAGAAAAAAAAGGTCAGAATTCTCTGATTCCAGCTTCTTCTTATTTTCTGGTTTCTTTACTCCTCTATGACAATAAACTGTATATCTTTGAGTTGTGGACAAAACAAGACATTTGAGGACGTCATCTTGGACTTTGGGAAACACTGATCGACATTTCTCACCCTTTTCTGACATTTTATAACCAAACAACTGATCGATTAATCGAGAAAATAATCGATACATTAAACGACAATGAAAATAATCATTAGAGCCAGCCCTATTAGTCCTCAGTCATCTGACTGAACCTAGTCAAGCTTTTGTGGCAGGCGATTCCAAACTTTTGGTAGTGTATAACGTGTTTGTTTATTTTCCTTTAGTTATCTAAAATAAGGTGTTTTGAGCAAATGAAAAGAAACTGGATATAAATTGGCTATTTTCAATCCTTATAAACATTAACTGGCCTTAAAATCTTCAGACTTAATGTAACATTGTGCTAGATTATTTCCCCAGAGCCACATCAGCCCCTTGACTAAACAATGATGTTCTGGGAAAAAAAAAACATTCTCATCAGCTCATTAACTCTGTAAGATTTGCTGTGTGGTTCTGGTGCATCTCCAGATTCACCTGCAACACTGGTGTAGGTCTAGTGTTAAAGTGACAGTAAAGATGTTGTTGTTGTTATTGTTGACACAGGCCAGCATCAACAACATCTTTAATGACACTTTAACACTGGTGTAGGATAGTGTTAAAGTGACAGTAAAGATGTTGTTGTTATTGTTGACACAGGGCAGCATCAACAACATCTTTAATGACACTTTAACACTGGTGTAGGATAGTGTTAAAGTGACATTAAAGATGTTGTTGATGCTGCCTTGTGTCAACAGTTTAAAGGTTTTTGTAGAAGATAAACATGTCCAATATATGAACGAGAAGCCTCACTGTGTACTCTCTAAGAAAAAAATCCGTAGAAAAACAGATAATGTCCTGGCAAAAAATTACCAGGACATTTTCCGTTAAGTTTACGGACATTTTCTTCAACCCTAAAATGGAAAATTCTGTTGATTTACAGTATATCTTCCGCACCTAGCCACACAACACACAACAGCAGGCCCAAACGTACGTTCTGGAGGGAAAACAGACGCTAACTCTAGCGTTTATACGTTACCTATCGGTCTTTGTGGACCACCTGAGGCTAAAACTGGGGCTACCTGACGTCCACTGAAGTCTAAAATATAAACATTGGTAAAATATAAACTACAATATCAAACTTGATTAGTCTCAAAATGAGTCAGAAAAATGTTCCTGGCATATCTGGTAACGTTAACGGTCGGCAACAACAGCTGAACTAAACAACAAAACCGCTTTCCAGCTAAAACGATACTGAGCTTAAACGTTAAGTCTTTAACATAAATCATTTTGGTTAGACAAAATAATTGTTGATTTTTTTTACCACAGAAGTGAGAGAAAGATTTCTCTAAATTCGAAATTTGAACTAAACTTTGGTCTCTACCTCTTCAAACTTTCGCGCCAGTGTAGGTTCTCGTTCCCACAATGCAATGCGTATTTAAAAATACAGGTAAAATTCCTGTGAAAAATGGATACAGAAAATTCCTTCATATTAACACGGTACATTGGCCTGTATTTTTACAGACTTTTCTTAGAGCGTAGATGAGAAACATGATTTTCCAACATTAAAGATGTTGTTGTTGACACAGGGCAGCATCAACAACATCTTTTATGTCACTTTAACACTGGTGTAGGATAGTGTTAAAGTGACATTAAAGATGTTGTTAATGCAGCTTTAATGTGTCAACAGTTTAAAGGTTCTTGTAGAAGATAAACATGTCCAATACACGAACGAGAAGCCTCCCTGTGTAGATGAGAAACATGATTTTCCAAACATGTTCCTGTTTGTTGTTTTGGCAAAACTGGAAATCTTGTATTGTTGCAGTCGTTGGGAAAAAACAAATATAAAGCATCCACAAAACCATCACCACACACACACAAATCATTCACTTTCCCGTTTATTCTAACTTGGCAGATGATGGAGTGACTCATGATGATAATAACAGGCAGATTGGGAGCAGGAGGAATGGAGGCTCCTGCAGCCACTGAACATGGAGGAAGGAGGAGGAGGAGGAGGAGGAGCAGCTTCTCTCCATCCTGTCTCTCCACTCCTCTCCTCATATTTATGCATTAGGCGTTTCTGCAGTGAGCCGCTGGATATTGATGTCTTTTAAGGAGGTGTCCCCAGTCCTCCCCTCCTCCTCCATCCCTCTCTCTCTCTCTGTCCTCGCTTCCTCCTCCTTAGTGCTGCTGATCCGCTCAGACGCGCTCCGCGTTCAGACTTGTTCAGACCCAGATGGCCTCCAACCATAACCCGACGACCAGCCCCGGTTTCCAGCTCCCCTAGCGAAGGCAGGACATCCTAGAGCCTGCTCCTGGAATACCGCATTGTTTTTATAATCTCCAACAACAAGAGAGAGAGAAGAGAAAAGGTGATGGTGCTGATGCTGATGATGCGCCCTCCATGGTGGATTTCCCTTTTGTGCGTCTGTGGATTGATGCACGTCGCTCACCAGAGCAGCCCTGATGCACAAAATGGTAATATTTTACATATTAACAATATTTATTATCGTGCAAACAAAGCGTCACCATTAACAGGCCTGTTTTTTGTTTGTTTATTTGTATCATCATAGCTACTTCATGGTCTCCATCTCTAAAATATGCATGCAGCCTTTAGCTGGTTGGTGTTATCAAAGGAAAATGGGACCATTTCAGATGTTGTTTGTGATGAATGCATCATCAGCACACGGAGGAGACAGGCGATGGTAATGAAATCTGTGTTTTCTTTTCCTCTCTGTGTGCAGGGGACGCCTCGTCGAGCTTGAAGGCTCTTCGTGATGCAGGCAGGTTGGTCTGGAAGGAGGACACGGTGCCTCTCCGGCTGCTCTACAGCAGACACAACCACAGCCAGATCACCGAGGATGAGCTCAGCACCCGGGTGAAAGCTCCCAGCTCCGGATCCACACAGGTACACAGCAGCTTGTGTTGTCAGGATGGAGAGAGCGAGAGAGAGAGCGAGAGAGGAGTGTCTGCATGGAGGCTGTGTGCTGCTGCTGCTGCTGCGTGTTTATGTTTTGCATTGATTCCTCTCCTCCTCCTCTGCCCTTGTCTTCAGAGGGGAAATTAATAATTAGTCAATTACAAGCAAAACAGAAGAAACATTTAGGCAGGAACAGACCGCACTAATTAGACTGTCTGCAGGTGCTATATGGGTCATCATTGCCTTCATATGCAAAAAAAAACCCAGCACACCACTCTGTATTTAAACTGGTCAAATATTCTAACTATATTTACAGCACATTTACTGTAGGAAATCAGCTGTATAGTCATCTGGACAACCAGGATAATTCATAATTTGGTTAAAACTTGCATCATGTGTGTCCAGCTTGGGTTGCTGTCCCAGCAGCTGCCTCACCTATACCAGCTAATGTCCCATAAAGCAGCAGTTTTTACTGTAGACATAAATAAAAAGAGGTTATAGAGCTGGATTTGGTATATCTGAGTGAACGATATTATCAGCAGATTTCAGCTTGTCACAGTTATGTCAGTATCGGTGTGTATGAGGGCCGGTATGTACCAAGGAGTTGCAGTAGAGAAATGGTAAATAAAAAATACGGATACACTATTTTTTAAGGTAATTTAGAAACAGTCTCGCCATTACATAGTCAGTCCGCCAGAGGGCGCTGATGTTTATTTAACTGTTAAATGTCCGTTTATCTGGTCACAATTCTTTAATAACCAAATTTGAGGAATCCTTATCAAAGATGTTGTTTTATGTATTGTGTTTATGTTAAAGAACGTGGCTGATATATCATTATTGTATTCTTTTAACTTGCAAATATCAATTTGCCTCAAAAATCCAGTATCTGAATATTTACTGTGATAATCTGTAGGAAATCTATTCTAAAGAGGGATTGATTGCCAAGATAATTAATCAATTTAAAGGTGCAAAACTTTATATTCAGAGTATTAATATAGCAGCAAACAAGTATTTGCTATGTAAAGATATAGAGGAGTAATGTCTACCTGAGCAGAGAATGAAGTCTCTCTCCCTCTGTGTGTGTTTTGGAATCTGAGCTTTGCCTCACTTTGTTGACATCGCCGGGCTGGCAGCGTACGCTTTTAGTGCATGTCCGTGCATGTGAGCGTGCGCCACTGGCTCATGGTCACCGCTCTGAACTGCGCTCACACAGAGGTTACTGCTGATAACGCCGTCGGTCGGGACGGCGTCGTTGCGTAAGCGTAGCACCCATCCTCTGGTTCCCCCTCAGGTAAACTAACTCTGTCAGCACTTTCGCCATTGTTTGCACTGTTAGCACCCATGGATGTATTAAGAGAACTGGATGTAGCTGTTGGAGGCGGGGCCCCGTTCATTCCTATGAAAGTTGCTCAGTGGCGCATGAAGACAAAATGGCCCGACTTCCGAGTGGAAAAGTACTCGGATCTTCCGGCAATCTTTCGCATCCATTGGGCCCATAGAGCAGGCACAGTAGCGTCCGCTCGGTCACAGGGTCACAACCGTCACGCTGTCGTCAAGGCTTGCTAACTCCGCCTCCAAGCCCTCGCTCCAGCCTCGGTATGGGTCTCATTCACATGAACGGAGGAAGGGAAATAACTCTGTATTCGGCTATTAGTGTATTTTACAACTTTTAGGACCTAATGATTTAAATAAGGGCTGTTCAATTGTTCCTACTGGGAAGTTGATTCACCTAAAAGAAAATGATCCGCTAAGTTACAGACGTCTCTTTCCCAATGTAAGTCTAGTATTTTTGGGCACAATGTCATCATGTGATGGACACGGAAGTTGTAATACCGTCTTTGGCCACTACAAAAATTGGCATCAACGACCTGCGCTCTTCCTGGGGGCTTGGCTGGGAGCAGCTGATGCGCCGTCGCCGCGTTGAGAGCCGTTGAGAGGCAATAGAAATGCTCCCAATCCCATATTTAGCACCTTGAAATAAGGATATACATGTATACATGAGTTTACCGTTATTTAATATTATTTTGCACTGTAGCCAGTGTTT
>CAKAKR010066012.1:16031-51325 GCA_916700685.1 Adelosebastes latens
TACCAAGGAGTTGCAGTAGAGAAATGGTAAATAAAAAATACGGATACACTATTTTTTAAGGTAATTTAGAAACAGTCTCGCCATTACATAGTCAGTCCACCAGAGGGCGCTGATGTTTATTTAACTGTTAAATGTCCGTTCATCTGGTCACAATTCTTTAATAACCAAATTTGAGGAATCCTTATCAAAGATGTTGTTTTATGTATTGTGTTTATGTTAAAGAACGTGGCTGATATATCATTATTGTATTCTTTTAACTTGCAAATATCATTTGCCTAAAAAAATCCAGTGTCTTTTTGTCTGTGCCCGCTAAATATCTGAATATTTACTGTGATAATCTGTAGGGAATATATTCTAAAGCGGGATTGATTGCCAAGATAATTAATCAATTTAAAGGTGCAAAATTTTATATTCAGAGTATTAATCTAGCAGCAAACAAGTATTTGCTATGTAGAATAATATCTACCTGAGCAGAGAATGAAGTCACTCACCCTTTGTGTGTGTTTTGGAATCCGAGTTTTGCCTTTTGACATCGCCTGGCTGGCAGCGTACGCTTTTAGTGCATGTTCGTGCATGTGAGCGTGCCCCACTGGCTCATGGTCGCCGCTCTGAACTGCGCTCCCACAGAGGTTACCGCTGATAACGCCGTCCGTTGGGACGGCGTCGTTGCGTAAGCGTAACACTCATCCTCCAGTTCCCCCTCAGGTAAACACTATTAGCTCTGTCAGCACTTTCGCCGTTGTTTGCACTGTTAGCACCCATGGATGTATAAAGAGAACTGGATACAACGTTGGAGGCGGGGCCCCGTTCATTCCTATGAAAGTTGCTTAGTGGCGCATGAAGACAAAATGGCCCGACTTCCGAGTGGAAAAGCATCAACGACCGGCGCTCTTCCGCCGCGTTGAGAGGCAATAGAAATGCTCCCAATCCCATATTTAGCACCTTGAAATAAGGATATACATGTATACATGAGTTTACCGTTATTTAATATTATTTTGCACTGTAGCCAGTGTTTGGAACAAGCAACGCACCGTAAGCTCGTAGGTAAACTAGGCTATGCATGGGTTAAACTTTGTTTAGCAGTAAGTTTGGACATCCACCCACTAAATCCACCATGTAACATTATGCAGAAAGCTGTTGTTGATTATCTAAACCCAATGGGCACAACAACGATTGTTTGACAAGAGAGCCTACCAGAGCCTTTTGGCCTTGACTGTAATAACTGATACAGTGCAGTAATGATCATGATCACTGTAACTGTGTTCACTGACTCAGTTCAGTGAAGCAGCGTGTCTGCTGGGTTCATTTCAAGAGATGAGTCAATTAGCATTGTGCGAACCTGTCATGCGTTTTTAATTTGTGCGGCTTAGGTTTGTGTAGGCTAGCCTATTCAGGGCTCGGAGAGTGGAGAGGGCTACAGATGGTAGCAGGCAGGGAGGTGTTAACCCTTTGTCTCTCTCACACCTCAGACAGAGCTGAAGCCCGATGGGTAAACAAGCTAACAGGAACCATCTGCCATCAGATGTCATTTTAATATTTTCCTTTTGAAACTGACACCAATCTTCATCACAGGCTTGTGGCGTAACAGTCTATCTGTGAACTGGAGTTTAAAGCAAGGAGGCTAATTTTTTCAGAACAAAGGAACATTTTTACTTTCTACACAGATTCTTAAGAAGATTTGCTCAAATCATGTCGTACCTAAAACCTCATATCTTCACGAGTCAACTACCTTCTCTGGAGCCAGTTAAGATAAGCATGTAATTCCTGAATTTACAGCTCAGGAGGTGTTTATTTTTCTCTAAAGAATGTATTGTGTGAGCTCACGGTTATTAAAAATTAATCAGTTACGGTCTGAAAGTTCTTATTAAGCGATAAAACATACATTGCAAGTGAGGAATAGATCCAGGGGAGGAGCAGGAGGAGACAGGTGCAGCTTTGATTTGATTTCTGAGTCTCTTATTCTCCAGAGAGTTGAATCTGGTCTGCAGTCAGCCGTGATGTCACTTGCACAAAGTTTGATCAGATATTTTGCTGTTTTTAGATCAACAGCCTAAAAACAAATCTGTCAAATAGTTCTGAAAATGTGTGACACGCAGGGTGTTATTTATATCCTTCTGTTGCACTGCCTATTTTCAGTCTCAGACACAAACAGTCTCACCACTGAATGAGCAGTGGGGAGTTCAGCAAAGTGCTCCTGTTGTTTTGGTGGAAAAACAAACGCTCCAAGTGGAATCGGTGTGTGTCGGTTTGCATGTTTGCCTTCCTGCCTCTCTGTCTGCGTGCAGTGCATTGATAGCACTTACAGTCATACTTCGACGGTCGTGAGTGGAAAGTCCGGCCTGCTATAACTCAGAAATCAATGTAAGAAGAGTCAGTGGTGGCTTCAGAGTATTGGCCCGGCTCAGTCGAGCTGGGATGTGCTTTCATTAAACACAATTACTGGTACCTCCTCCCATCATGGATCCAATCTGCCAGATTAGATTTCATCGCAAGTGTGCCATGGAAAGGGATTGCCCTTTGTGCGCGCTCACCCACACACCCTCTTACCCGCTCATATATGCATTGATCACGCACAGACACACGCCTACAAACAATAGAGTCTGTGGTCAATGGGGACCTCACAGGCTAAGGTCGTCCTTGGGTGAGCACAGGGGCATCTCCTGAAATGGAAACAAAAAACACACACACACCCCTCCTCCCCTCGTTGTGAGGCGGTGTCCGGTCTGTAATGAAGGTATAGCCCACGGGCCAAGCCGGGGGGGGAGGGTGAGCTGTGTTTTAGCGCAGCTCTGGGACGCTCCTGGACCTGCACAGGAATGATTGTGGGGAGTTCTCATTGACCCGAGGGTGCGCAATGAAGCCTGCACCATATGTGGCCAGAGCTGGGAATGAATCCGACCCTCCTCCAGCTGAATCAATCACACACAGCACATGCAGTCAGAAAAAAGAGCGTGCATTTGTATGTTTGTGTGTTTATCATTGCTGCCAGACAAAAATATGGTTCTGAATTGAATTTCAATGAATTCTTGGCTTTGTGAAACTGTTACAAACTCAGTCTGGTAAACATAGAAATTAATTATGAAATAATGCACATGGTTATGAGTGTGAGTGGATATTACGTAAAATATATTTCTGATTTGTGGCTCAAAATGTTACGTGAGCAGAAATGCAAATTCAGAAGAAGAGGACAGACCTTGATGGCTTAATGAAAACAGTGTTATTTTTACTGCTGATTGGTGCTGGAAAAGGGACAATGTAGCCATCCGTCAATGTAGATGAGAATTGATCTTTGCATATGATAATGAATTGACCCATGAATATGATAATTGCTGCTTTTAGTAATAGTAAATAATCTGTCTTCTCTGCCTTTTTTTAGGTGAACCATGTGGCACAAGCAAGCTTTCAAGTCGACGCTTTTGGCAGAAAATTCATCTTGGACGTGGAGCTGAATCAGTGAGTATTATTAGATTATTAAATCTGTCTGTTTTACTTCACTCTTAAAACAAATGTGTTAATATCAACACAAGTTGTGTCAATTCCAAACACACTAACGTGTCTATATAAGGACCACACATTTTGTGGCACTTTTAACACAACTACTGTGTTAAAAGTTTTAGCACAAGATTTGTGTTGGATTTTCAAACACAGTGATTGTGTCAAATATAACACAATAAGTGTGGTCCTTATATAGACACATTATTGTGTAAAAAATGTGTTAATTGTATTCCTAAGGATTTTAATTTAAATAAGCAAAAGGTAGTAAAAAAGGTTAATTTTTATTGTACTATTGATTTTAACCATCGTGGTTTGTGGCGTTTGTAGACTTTCTTGCAGATCTTTCTGCCATCTAGGAAAACTGTGTTTTCTTCTTTGTAGACTCCATTCGCTGAGAAAGCGAAAAAACTGGTTTCAGTCATTATTCACTTTGATAAAATAACACAAAGCCACTTCCACAAACACCCATTTCACTGTTGTATACTCCTAAAACTGCCAGTTATTCAAAAATAATTTTCCATTCGGCACGTGAGTAGAGATGTTGAAGTAGCGATGTGATTGGTTAATGGTTTAACACACGTTATGTGTGTCCAGTTGTTTAGATTAAACAACACATCACATATAGAAAACAACACAATATGTGTCTGTTTGGTAATAATACAAAAATTGTCAACTAACAACACATTTGTATTAAGAGTGTAGCTATCTGTCTGGCTGTCTACCAATCTATTTTTCTATATGTCTGTTGGTTGATTCATTGCAGTTGTGTTAGTAGCTTATTAATGTTTTTAATATGCTATGGCTGGGCTGACAATGACGCACACATGAAGGGGGATTCATTTTTATTCCCTTAATGTTCATGAAACGTCCACTTACTTGTTGAAATGACCCCAGCAGGAGTCATACATCATTCTCTCGGGCCTGAGCAACACTTGTTCTTGTTTCGTGTTCATCCCCGGCAAATATTGCGCGTTAATTCGGGTGCTGACTTCAGTACTTTAGCTGTTGTTGGTCGTTGTGGTTCTGCTGGACAGAGGTCATATTTTCCTGCTCTCTTAGTGCTGTTTATTGCTTGTTTTTGGGAATGCACTCTATAGGTCATAAATATCTAATGCTGGTGTGTGCTGAAGTGGGCCATTGTATGAATGAATGTATATGTATCAATGTGTGTATATGTGTGTGTTTGCCGCAGGTCAGTTATTGTGTGTGTGTGTGTGTATGATTTAGAGGCTCCATCATAATAGGAAGTGATTTACGGTAAAGGCTGGAGCACTGCCCTGTCAGACACTGATATTGATCACAGCACTGCTGATGGAAAGCGAGCAACTCCTTATTTTCTCTCTCCCTTTTACTCGGCCTCTCACTCTCTTTTTTCCTCAACCGCACACACTTTTTTAAAATCACCCTTCTCTCTAAACCTTTCTGTGTTTTTGTTTGTGTCGCTCTATGAGACCATGGCTTGTTTGTGTCATTTAGCCACCAAACAGAAAGCCTGTGAACACACATACAGTGATGCTGCTGCCTGTTCATCACAGCGGAAGTCACTCCCCTACTGAGAGAAACGTTACATCACAGGAATTCCCACGTTTAGAGGATATGTTTCTGTGAAGCCTGCAGCTCGCTGCGCGACGCATCAACCAGTCATGGATAAAAATGTGTCGTCCGCACACAGACACACTTGCACACACACACACATATAGGCCTACGTGTACACACGCACATACATTCATCAGCACTCGCTTTGATGTTGAGTCATTAATCATGCGTGTGACGGCTGCTTTCAGCATCCTTTCCCATAATTTCTTAACTGGATGTGGTGCAGAAAGTCCATCAGAATTGTCGGCTGAAAGGAAACACTTAAAGTGAAATCCTGTTTTTAGCTTTCCAGAGAGTGAAGTAGCCTCCATCCAGACAGCTCCGGGCAACAGTTTGACATGTGTGGCTCTGAATAAGAATGAGAGACTGAGATCAGTGCAATAGAGCATTGTACTGTGTGACATTCATCTGTTTTCTCTAAAAATCATTGTACTTTTTTGTAGGACTGAAACCATAAGCCAATACAAAGAAAAAATATTTTGTTTGTTATTTTTCAAACAAAAATATCAAACATTTCCTAGTTCCAGTTTCTCATGTGAGAGGATTTGCTGATTTTTTTTGTTTTATTTGTGCTACGCTTCTGCGACATAGCAAATAGTAGTTTGCTGCTATATTGATGCTCTGAATATCTTATAGAGAACCTTTTAAGAAACTGTGTTGTTCAGTAATGCAACGATTAGTCGATTAATTGATCAGTCAATTTATAGAAAGTAGGGATGCACCGATCCGACTTTTTCAGTCCTGATACCGATACCTGGGCTTTTGGTATGCTGCTGACGCATGACGTAGTACTCAGACGTAAACATAGAATTGAATTGAATACATCATGCCCCATTGTCACCGATACCCGATCCAGCTATTTGAGTCAGTATCGGCCCGATATCGGTATCAGATCGGTGCATCCGTAATAGAAAATGAATCTGCAACTATTGTATTTTGATAATCAATTAAGTGATTTATCAAACAAAAAGGCCAAATTTTAGGTGGTTCCAGCTTTTCAAATGTGATTATTTGCTGTTTTTCTTTGTTTTATATCATTGCATATTGAATATCTTTGAGTTTTGGACTGTCGTTGGACAAAACAAGAAATGTTGGGCTCTGAGAAATTCAATTAAATCGAAAAAAAAACAACAACAACAAACAAACAGATTAATTGATAATGAAAATAATCATTAGTTGGAGCCCTGTGTATATCGTGATTGATATAGTTTAAATTGTTGGAATGTTTTGTTTTGTGGCTTCTAGTTTTCCATCCCTGTCGGGGGCAGCCCTCCGGTTTCCCTCTGTGTCTGAATGAGTACACCCCAGATTCCTCCTCCTGCAGCCCTCCTCTGTCATCATCGTCGTCCTCTACCACACTCCTCTGTGAACCGATCCCCCGCTTGACAGTCACACTGATTTTGTTTACAGATAGCTTTCACGCCAGACAGATTAAACCCAGTTGATGCGTGCGTGTGGGTGCAGGAGTGGGAGGTATTTTCGCTGAATGGGCCAACATTTGTTTTTTTTGGCCTCCAGTAACGAAAACCTAGTTCTCTCATTTTGATCAATGACTGACTCCGCTGCAGTGCGTTTGTTTGTGTTTAATTGTTGCCATGAGCAAGAGTGTGTTTTTCAGCTGTCGTTGTGAGCTGTGTCTCTAGTGCTACAGTACGTATTATCATTATGATCATCCTCTATGAGCAGCCTTCTCTGAGTCTTTGCCTCAAGTTAATGTTCAGCCATAGACTGTAAATAATAGGAGTGTAGGTGTTTTGTTATAAAGTCATATATCTTGTGCTTTTTTAACACAAGTTAGCTGTTAATCTCAGATTACAAGATTTTACTTGTACATCCATCCATCCATTCATCTATCCATCCATCCATCCACAATTATCCTGTTCAGGGTCATGCAGACTGCCTATCCCAGCATGCACTGCACAAGAGGCAGGGTAAACCCTTCAGAGGTTGCTTTCCTATCACAGAACTTGCACAGAGACATTTTTTTAGATAAGAAATTGGTCAAAAGGAGTGTCCCGTCTGGTGAGAATAATCCAGTATCTTAATGTGTAGTCGTTGGCTCTCTCGGTAGCATAATGTCACACTGACACGAGTCACCCATGTGAAGTGTGACAGTCAATAGAGAGGAAGTCAGGAGGGGGTTGGTGGGTCATGGGGTCTTTATTCTCACTCTGTCTTTGTCTTCCTCTTACTCCTCCATCACAGCAGCCGGCTACAATTTACCATTCATGGGACTAGAGTGAGCTGAAAATGTGCACAGGATGGGGGGTTGCGTCTTTTTAATCATCCTCAACCCCAAAACACACACACACACACGCACGCACACGCAAGCACGCACGCACGCACGCACGCAAACAAACACATACACACACCGACACACACACCGACACACACACACACACACACACACACACACACACACACACACACGCACACACACACGTCTCCACCCTTGATTGCCCCCACTCTCCATTCAGCCCTGCCCCTACTACCCCTTTACCCCGCCCCTCCCACCTGCTCTCGCTGAATAATAGATGGTGCTTTAAGATTAAAGACGAGTGTGCACACCCTGTATGTGTGCATGTGTGTGTGTGTGTGTGTGTGTGTGTGTGTGAGTGAGTGTAATGGTTTCCGGCTTGTCCGACGTGTGTTGAAAGGGAAACATTCAGATGATGCACGTGCACAGTGTTACATATAACTGCCTTTTCACAATAGTACAGTATACTCTTGCACATACACACACACACTTTTATGCACTGGTACAGAAAAGTTGATTAGTGCAGTAGGGAAACTATATACTGAATGTTGTACGTGATTCGATAAGTTTGTTTTTTGCTCATCCATCAGAAGTCATACCACTAAGTGTAGGGTGGGATGATACAGTCAATATCACAATAATTGTAAGAATATTTTCTTCATATTAATAGATTATATAAGAAATAGATAGAAAGATAATTTTGAAAATCAATTAACCGTTTAAGTAATTTTTCAAGCAAAAATGACTAAAAAATATTCTGGTTCTGAAGATTTGCTGCTTCTGTTGTTTTCTATGACCGTAAACTGGTTATCTTTGGGTTTTGGACTGTTGGTCGGACAAAATAAGCAAATTGAATATGTCAACGTGGGGCATTTTTCACAGTTTTCTGATATTTTATAGACCGAATAATAATTGAATTAATTGAAGAAACAATACAGAAGAGTTTAGCAATGAAAATGATTGTTATTTGAAATATGGCAAATGCATGCAAACTTCTATATGACATGATCAAATTGATGTTTTCAAAATTATTATAAACATCAATCATTTTTAAATTACAACTTGCTTGTTTTTGCAATGCTTGTTAACAGCGACACCTGTGGCCGTAAATTCAACGAAAGTCAGCATCGGGCTCGCGCCTGCTCACTCTAAATATACCTGAACGAGCATCGCTCAAAACAGTGAGGCGACACACGTCAGTTAAAAGCACAATATCACTCTATATTTCAGCTGCTTGGCAGTAATGTTAGCTGACCAGACAAAGGTCTCTCCATGAATCAGTGCTGATCCTAGTGTTGGCTTTTCCTGCTTCAGTGCAGGCTGAGCGCAGGCTTCAGCAGCGGGGCTCTGCAGCGAATCTCCCTGCTCTCTCCGCCCGCAGCCGGAGTGAACAAGGAGACACCGGCACCCGGTCGGTAACGAGACGATAAAGTTTCTCGTTGCAGAGCTCCGTCACTTCACAAGACACGGAAACCTCTGTTGGTCTGGAGGAGCTGCAGCAGTTATTTCTGCACAAACGTCCATTGTATATTCACTAGATATTCTCAGAGCTAAACTAACTCTTCTGCAGTGTGGAGTGAGCGCGCGTTCACGTCTAGAGGTGGAGCGAGTACGCGAGAACGCGCGCGCTGTCTGAGTGAAGGCAAGCAGGCAAGAGGGGACGAGGCTCCAGCCACACGCGAACGCGCATATGCGAGCGCGCATGTGTCCCGACCTGGTACATTTATACGCTTAAAAAGTCACAAACAGTCCCTTTAAATGATAGTATTGAATTATAACCCAGTCCTAACTCATTGTGTTGTTGAAACAAACATTGACCAGGCTAGTTCCTATCATCTATATTTTCATCACATTAATTAGAAAAGCTATTATTCTA
Source organism: Adelosebastes latens (assembly GCA_916700685.1). Classification (NCBI taxonomy): domain Eukaryota; kingdom Metazoa; phylum Chordata; class Actinopteri; order Perciformes; family Sebastidae; genus Adelosebastes; species Adelosebastes latens. Next base: position 25,256 of record CAKAKR010066012.1, read on the forward strand.
TCACATGTATTCACAATATATATTCAACAAACTGCATGATAACAAACAATAACAAGCTGGAAGGTAGTCGCTTGACTGTGCTAAAGAAACAGTGAGGGAGTGAGCAGAGGGAACATGTCTGTGTGATTTTGTATTCATACATTATGAAGGTTATGTATGTATGACAATATGTGAGTGCAGACAGAGAGAAGAACAGGTGGACAGGTCCAACTGGGACCAGAGAGTTTCACAACCTCTTCAGTGTTACGAAAATAATCGGCTGCAGCAGCATAAAGAGAAGAGGGCTTCTCCCTCTCCTCATGTGCGATGTTGACACTGACAGACACTCAGTGCATTAGTATTTCTACTACTATGTCGTTTCAGCTTTCCCTACATGCACTCAAATACTTCATGCAAATGCTGAGGGTCAGTTGGAGGCAATGCTATTATAACGCATTATTCATCTTTGTGAAGGGAGGTGTGTGTGTGCACCAGCGGATGACAGCGTTAGTGGGGATAGAGCACTGATATAAAATTGGGGTCCCTCTTACTGTCTATGTTAGGCAAGGAGCTAACCAAACATCCCACGGTTCAGTGATTTGATAAATGTGCGCATGTGTTGGTGCGTCTGTGCACGGGCAAGGATGTGTGTGTGAAGAGGGTTGATTCAACCACCGCAGTCGTCAATAGGGTGTAAAAAGCTGCTGCTGAGTCTTTGTGTGTGTCGTGTCGTTGGGCCTCAGGTGCAGAAGAGGCCCGTAAAGTGTTGTCTTAATTAGTGATAACAAGACGGGATCGAAAGAAATGAGGCTCAGACGGATAAGGGGAGGATCAATACGTAAGAGGAGGAAAACAAAGAGATTTGGGCAAACAAAGATGGATTTTTTTCAGCCGATACCGATGACCGATAAGTACATGCTTCTCATGGCCGATACCGATAAGATAACCGATGATTTCCCATTTTTGTATTTTAAAAAGAAGTTCATAACTTGTAGTTTATGCACACCTGAGGGTAAGAAAGGCTAAGTGTAGTGAACAAAGGATGGATGATTTAATGTTCTACAGCTCTGACTTGACGTTATCTAACTGGCATCACTATTGTTAACACAACAAAAACAAAGAGCAGTTCTGACTCTATAAATGTTCTTTTTTTTTTTCTAGTAAAGTACATAAAAAAACTTGTGTTGCAAATTGGAATCGTGTTGTCTTCTGAAACTGTGAAAAATGTTTATCTCTCTAGTCGGCGTGCCGCGCTTGTTCTTCTTTTCTGTGATTATAAACCAACTTTAAAGGTGCATACCACCACCTACTGTATCAGAGTGAATAGATGATGTGCTTATTTGTCAATGAAAGCAATTTGTTTTTCGCATTATCGGCCGATAATTTATCCACTATAATTTAATTCGGAATAATACGTAATAAATGTATAGGCCCGATATTGTACAGTATCCCTGTCTGTATGCCTCTTGCTTATTTGAGCTCACAGAAATAATCATTCTAGGTGTCAAAGTTATGTTTACATGCATTGTTGTTCATCAAATGCATTGTGTGTATCCTTGAGGCCCGACAAACGTGTTGAAAGCATTTTTGTCCTCATATAACATTTGCAAGCTAATATTAAATCCTTTAAATATGGACCTCCCGCGGGCGGCCAAGCTCATAAAATGCTCATCATCTGCTCATAAAAATGTGCATATCTCAAAAAGTAAACAATGTGCATAGTTCAAATAACTTATGGACTGTTAAAAAAATACTTTGTTCATGTTTCTACATTCAGAATTTTTTTTAGGATCAATATGTTTTGTGTGTGTATTTAGTAACATTTTATGAAAAAAACGTCTGATTTTTAATATTTTAAATTTATGACACAATTTCAATACTTTTTATAAATTATTATGGTTTATTGACTTATATAACCTTTTAGCTTGGGTTGTACAGATTTTAGGGATATGAAGCATTTGAAGATCCTCCAAGAAATTACATCACAATAAGCATAATTACCAATGTAGGCACTGGCGGACCATTTCTATTGCAGAGTTCAAAGGGTTAAAAAATATTTCAAACTAAGGATTGTTATATCCATGTTTGCTCGCTAACAGTCTTCTTCCTTTCCTTTGTCGGCACATTTATATTTCTTTGTGTGTTACTGCCGTCAACTAAACATCGATTACAGCGTGAAAACTGCGTCAGGACTGTTTGTCTCGCCTGCATGCTCGCACGTGTACATGTGTAACTCCGTAGTAGTACTAGTGATAAAAAAACTCCACAGGGTACCTTTAATAAGACATCCTACTCGAGGTAGAAATGGCCAATTTTAATATTAATGTGGTATTGACGTTAGGCGACCCACCCATTTTTTTTTAGTATGTTATTTCCGGTTTATCTTGTGGTTATTGCCGGCTGTAGAAAACTCAAGTCAAAAGTCTCGGTCCTGACCGTTTCAAACAGTCTGCTAATAAATTCTCAAAGCTGGGAACACACATCCACATTTCTGAAGAGGTCATATGACCTAACGCTACCACACACGCCTCAGATATCGGATTTAAAAAGTCCTTTAACTAGTTTACAAGCTAGCAGCCAACTCAACTAACTTACTGTGTGTTGCAGCAGTACATTAGCATGATGTTTCTATTATTATTTAATTATATTATATACGTTTCCAGTATCAAAGAACCAGATATTTTCTAACATCTTGCTCATTGTTTGTATTGATGATTCAACTTCCCCACCCAAGCTTCACAAGTGCTCTAAATGTCATCTAACAGTGTCGTCTTTGTACAAGATGAGTGGAACCCTGACGACCAAAACATCTCATCCTACTTGTTTTTGAGCAGCACAGTGGGAGGAGACGCTGGTTATAAAAGTATTTTTTAACCAACAATTATCTCTTGTTCACTCGCAGGACAAATAAGTGCATCCAAATGCCGTTCAGATGATGTCATGTCTGCGTTAACTTCACGACTTTGAGTGGACTTTGGCAATTCGATCCCTAAAATGTGTGCAGCTGTCCGGCTGCCTCGGACCGTGAAAGGCGCTGGTGCTGTGGTGTGTCCCTGTGCTGTGCGTGCGTGCATGTGTGTATTTATGCGTGCGTCGCTTGTACGTACATGCGCATGCAGCCTTGCATCTCCAAGTGTATGTGATTTAACTCTCTCTCATGTCCCATTCCAAGATCATTTATCATCCACCCGTGTCTCGCTGCCTGCATCCTGACATTGCTACAACCCAACTCCACTCTTCTCCTTTTCCACCTCCATCTCTGTCTCTCCTCCCCCGTTCCCAGGTCTGTAATTTATTGCAGAGAGGCGTGATCTGATTTACTGCGGACTTAATGAGAAAAACACAGAGAGTGGAGTGTGTGTGTGTGAGAGGGAGAGAAAGAAATAGTTAAGGATGAGGAGAAAGAAGAGGACAGAGAGAGAGAGATGTGTGGATGTCCTTCATGCACCCTTGAGTCTTGGTGGGTGGGTTGAGTAAGTGCAGGAGATAGGGAGATAGGGAGAGATAGAGTGGAGTGTGTGTGTGTGTGTGTGTGTGTGTGTGTGTGTGTGCATGCTCGAGGGAGGTACTTGAAAGGAGTACCCTAAAAAAGAAAATAGTCCCGGCTTCCTCTCTTCCTCTCCACTCCCCAACCCTATCTCCTACTTTCTTCTGCTCTTCTCGCCTCCGGCAGGACTCCTCTCTCTGATCTGTGCGTCATCTGATCACACACACATGCGCACACTTTAGCAGATACTGTAGCTTTAGTTATCACATTGGGAATTATGTTTGTGAGTGCGTCTGTGAGAGAACTCTGTGCTCACAAACAGTATATTACAGATAGTGTTTGGCTCAGCGTCACATCCAGGACTGTGTATATACAGTATGTCCTGGTAATATAAGGGAGTGAGTGTGTTTTGTGGCGTGTGTCAGGAAGGTGGATACAGATTAATTTTATGGAGGTGAGCAGGGTTACTTTAGAAGAACAAATAGCAGTAAGGATGTTTGCAGTTACAGCGTGTAAATATATGTTTGTGTTGTGTTCTTAAAAACGTGTCGCACTTCAGAGGCCCTACAGGAGTTCTTTAGGCATATTTGAGAACAGATAAACAGTTTAGATTAAAGGACAGGTTCCCATTTTTCAAATCTGTCGTAAAACAAAACTCACATATCCATATGTATATTGAAGCAGTTTTTGGTCGCTGCAAAATTCCTCGTGTTCATACTGCCCATTGAGAGATCAGCCAAAGTTCACATGAGGCTTCAGTCGAAACTCTCGCAAGATGGTTGAGGTTAGGCATTGACCTTGAATATTTAAGGTTGGGATAGTTCGTCGGGCAACGAGTCTCGCAAGAGTTTTCACGGTTACCTTCTAGACATGACCGTGTTTTTATTTCGGCTTTTGCCTTTATTTGACAGAGATAGTGATAGTCATGAAACGGGGAGAGAGAGGGGATGACATGCAGCAAAGGATTCGAACCCCGAGCCGCTGCGGCAGGGACTCAGCCTTTGGTACATTGGGGCGCCCGCTCTACCATGTGAGCTACCGGGGCACCCCGGGGCACCCCTGACTGTGTTTGTTTCTAACCGATGAATATGTTTTGGCACAAACGCGACAAACATCAACAAACTTTGAAGGAGTTTTCTTCTGTGACTGCGGCTGAGCCATCATATAACGTGGAAGAGCTACTGCTGAGCAGCCGGACAGATGGCGGGTTTTATTCTGCAGCGACCGCGAGTCACATTCTTGAGCCGTTTACTGGCGGGAGGAGAGCTCCTAGCTTATTCCTATTTTTTGAAACTTTGAATAGCTGCAACTGAGTGAACTGTCTGTGTGTTTCTGTTAGCATGTTAGCAGAGCAGCTGCAAGAACAACAGCTCTGTGCATGTTTCTGTTAAGACTTTACAAGCGCTCGACTTCTGCATGTCACCGCCCCAATACGAAGGGCCTTCCTGAAGACTTTAGATTGGTTCTGCTATACAGGGTTTTTTTTTGTTAATTGTTTCCACCCAGTTTGAGCAATGAAACCAGGCAGATTTGTCTTCAGTGTCTAGTTGAGCGAAGCATTTAGAAACTGACTTGTGAGTCAAGAGATAGACAAATCAAGTGGGTATCTTCCAAAGAAGTAGTCTTTTTGTAAGAAATCTCATTTTAATAGTATTATCCCTCCATCGCAGCTCAGCAAGGAAACACTGTCCAGGGAAATAAAATCAAGGAATTTTGCAGTAAAAGATACCGACTTGATTGTTAAACTCAGACTACTTAAATCTCATATTAGCTTCAGCTGTACTTTAGAATGTTTTTTTGTCCACAACGAGGATTGTGGATTTTGTCTACCATCACTTCCAGTGGGATTGTGTCAGGATGGGATCTCTCCAGGGCCAGTACGAACAGGAGGAAAAACAATAGCAACCAAAAACAGTTTTATGGCAAACCATCCAATAGCTGCTGAGACGTTTCACTCAAAACCACAATTGCAAACCTTGTGGTTGGTGTCAGAGGAAAAGTTAGGGGATCACCAAAGTCATTAGGGTTCATCCTCTGGGCACAATGAATGTCTGCACAAAATTTCATGGCAATCCATAAATACAGATATTTCAGTCTTGACCAAAGTGGTGACATCACCATCCTTAAAAATGTGAAGGGTATGTGTTTTTAGACTTTGCAGGATGTCAAGCGTTGAATTACTGGTCTTCTCTTTTATGCTCCATCTCCAGCTTCCTTCTTCTCATCTCCTTATATTCCTTTATTTACTCCCCCTCTGTTCCCCCCTCTCTTTTCTGTCGAGCCGTCTCGACTCAGTGTGGAGGATTAGTGGAGACAAAGAGAGATCCAGGAGCCGACTCTCGCTGAGGACGGCGACAGAAGGAAACACTGTTGTTCTCTCAGCAGGAAAAGATACTAATACCTCTCTAAAGACTATTGTCTCTTGTAGATTACTCCCTTTCCTCTGTCATGCTGAATAAAAATCAATCAAAATGATAATTTACTGTCAGCAGATTAACTATTTAACTGCTGCACAAAGTCTGATGGAGTCAGTGGATAGATGGAGACCAAATTTACCCACAAACACACACATAATGATGTTAGGGCATAAAACAGAATAATCTTATCAGCTGAACATAAAAAAGTAAACAAGTCATGATTACTTGGTCCCGAGTGTACAGGGCTCCAAAAGTCTGTATCTGTTGACCCTGTTTACATGGCGTGGAGTTTGATAACAATTCACATGTTGTCACAGATATAGATCTGCATGTTCTCCTTCGTGCACGCAACATCCCCGGCCACTGCATAATTCAGGAGTCAACTCTATTTAGCTTGTATGATGCGTGCTATATAGACCCGAAGAGCGGGAGCATACGCTTTCCGCTTCATTCTTCCTGTTTTTTTTTTGTTCTATTTAGCATCAAAATTTCTTGTTTGTGAGCGTCAGTATTCCCTGTGCAATAAGAGGAGGTATCCCAGTGAGTGTGCCCGTGGAATTGCATGTCTGATAAGTGATTGGAGAGTGAATGAATTATAGCCTGGAGACCTTTAATGAGGCCTCAGTGGGAGGGAGACTGAGGCTAGAGAAGGGGGTGGTGGTGGTAGGCAGGTGAAAGCAGCTGCAGCTTTCCCCAAAGAGAAACCTCCACCCCCCTCTCTTCTCTCCTCTTCACATCTTTATTTCCCCTATCCACCTTTCCATCTTGCTGCAACCCCCCCCCCTCATGTTTTCTCTGGTGCACTTCTCCCGGCTCTTTCCTCAGCACTCCCCCCATCCTCATTACGGACGCCTGACACAGCACATGTTCAGTCCTTTGTGCGCCGGTGCCCTTTTTATTACCGGGTTAAATGGAAAGAAATCCATATATGGAGCAGAAGTCCATTTGATGACTACAGTGCTTGTGCGCAGATGTGTATGGACGTAACGTACGGACGCATCTTATTAAATTTGCTTAGTTTTTTTTTTTTTAAACTTGTGCTTATGTTTGTGTGTTTTGGGTGTATTAAGAAGAGTCTTTGAAAGCAGCTAGATTGGCCTGTATGAAAGCAATGAAAAGCCTGCTACCCCAACACTGCCAATCCGCTCACACACACACACACACACACACACACACACAAACATTAGTCCTGCCAATCTGTCCTTTATGTGCTGTTTTTCATCCGAGTGTCACGGCGGTGCCTGGCGACACAGATCGTGAGAGGAATTTTAGACCACATGGAAACTTGGTTGGTTTGTGCGTGTGTTTGTGTGCATGATTCACCTCAGGAGATCGAACACGGGTTGCCACAGCAGACGTCTTCGCCCACAGCAACTCGCAAACGAAATGCTTTAAAAGGGAAGTTTGAAGTTTTTGACGTGACTGACAGACGGACTCAGTGCGCTCGTTGTTTCTCACTGCTTCAGTCAGTTCTCACCTCCTGAAGACCCACTTAATAAAGTTGAATAAGTCTTTTCAGAGCAACATTTTCCCAGCTGAAGCAGACATCAGTGCTCTTAGATTTGTGTGTGTGTGGGCTGACTGACGTTAAAGTGTAGAGAAAGCGAGAGAGGGATGTGATTACTATGTAAATAGCTGCTCTAGATTGGCTATGAAATGTTTTCAGCTGAAAGTGGAGCGTCTGCGGATCCACCTCTGAAATCTCCTCCAGGCCTGATTGACAGCTGGACGGCAGCTCTCAAACAGATGTTGCCGCGGCGACGGAGCCAAGAAAACTCTCCTCCAGTACAGCGGAGGACGAGCAGACTATTTAGAAAAGCAATGAGCTGAGATAATGAGAGTAACAGGCACTGAATGAGCAGGAGATGTGGGTGCTGTTTCCCTCCGTCTTGTGTTGCAGCACACACATCTGGTCTGGCACCTTTAGGCCAGATGCCATAGACATAGACATAGACCACTTGTAAATCTGTTACATAAGCTCTTGAATGGTGTAATGATGTGATAATTTATTACATTTATGAACTGCTTCTGATTCCCCCATCCCTTTTTTCTGTTTACTCTTGTTTATGAAATCTTCAGCTTCGTTTTACAAACCGCCTCCCTCTGATCATCATTTATATTGAAAGTTTGCAGCATTTATGTCCACAGAGAGATGGATCACATGCAAACAGCGCACGAGAGTAAGTCTGTTTGCATCCCTGTCATTCTGTCATGAAGCTACAAAGAGGCAAAGCGCTCGGTTATACATTTATACATATGTGAGTACGCATCTTAACACGAAGAGGGGGGGCTGTGTGTCTCTACATTTGTGTGGGGGATGGGGTCGAAGCTGAGTTTGCGTCTTTGTCTGTCAAATAAATTATTTAAATCCCGTAATGACGAAAGCTGAAATCTGTTATCGGCGTCCTCCATTAGAGGCCCGTGCGTCTGCCTTGCTGCCTCAGTATGCTCCTCGCTTGCTCCCCCTGTCTGGGCTCAGCGTGGGGTCGGATAAAGATCACAAGCTCTGAATCTTAAACACACATCCCAGCAGAACAAAGGCTAACAGCGCGCGCCTGTGACCTAGGGACTCTCATGCACACAGCGAACGTCTTCATCACAGGAGTTTGTGAATATTTTGACGGCGGTTCTTTTTGATGCAAAATGCTGATAAAATGTTACTTGCGTCTCAAGAGTCGTGGCGCCTTTAATTTGCAGGATGTTGTTGGAAGTCTGAGGTGTGAAGTGTGTGCAATGGGGGTTGCCTGTTTTACACATACAGGGTTTTGCCCCAGGAGAGAGCTTTATGGTAGTGCATGATGGGATATGTGTTAGGGTCTTGATCTCTTTATTCACACCTTGTGCTTCCTTCTTTTAACTTTCGTCGTCTCTTTCCTTTCCTCTGTCTCATTAATCCCCCCTTGACAGCCATTCTCTCCCTCTTTCCATTTTACCTCCCTCTCTCTCTCCTCTTTCCCTGCATGTTTTTTATTGCTGTAGCAAACTGCCCATTAGTCAACTTAGAAAGCAGCCTCCTGTGCGTGTGTGTGTGCACGCTGATGTCAGGGGGTTCATTTGAATAATATACGGTATATCATCTTTGGAAAACTTTTACTTCCTGACAGAAAGCTCAGATAATATTTGAAAAACACATGATGTGTCTGCCTTCAAAAGCAAAACGATTTCCTACCATCGGTGATGACTCATTACAGTAACTGATTTTTCTTTGCTTTCAACAGTCTGTCCTTTTGTCAAAGATATCACTGTTTTTGAAATGGTGGATATAAAATAAATCTATTAATACCTTGAGCTGATTCATGCCAAAACAGACTTATAAATTGGACATCTTTAAGCTGCATTATCAACATTTTTACAAAAATCAACATGTCAACATTTTGGGAAATACCTTTATTTGCTTTTTTGCAGAGAGTTTGATGGGAAGATTGATCCCACTCTCATGTCTGTATGCAAAATATGAAGCCACAGCAAGCAGCTGGTTAGCTTAGCATAGCATGAAGACTGGAAACGGGGGGACAGCTAGCCTGGCTCTGTCCAAAGATAACAAAATCGTTGTGTTTTGTCTATGGAGACAGACAGACATAAGAACATGTCAGCCTGCTGCGCTGCGCCGCGCCGCGCCGCGCCGCGAAGCTTCGAATACCTTCAAATAGTTTTCACCGAAGCTTCGAAGCCCAAACAATGGTATTCGGGACAGCAGTTTTTAGCTGATAGTAATGTTCTAATGTTTCTCCAATTGTATTTATTTTTTCACATCTTAAAGGTGCTTAACACGAAATTCAGAACATATCTATTGCCTCCACACGGCTCTCAACATGGCGACGGCTTAACAGAGCCAACAGTGTTTACTTGGGGGGGAACCGGAGGGTGGGCGTTACTCTTCTGCGACAACGCCGTGGGTCGGGACAGCGTTATCAGCGAGCGTAGTGCAGAGCAGCGGCGATTAGCCATCCAGTGGGGCACACACACTGGGACCGACGTACATTAACCGACTACTTAAATTGTTTGCTGCTTTATCAACACTCTGAATTTTGAATTTAGCACCTTTAATTAATGCAGTGACACCACATTTTCCCTCCGTCATTTTAACCTCAAACTGCTTATGTGACACTGAAAAAGAGGCTGGCGGTTTGTTTGGTGAGTGAACAAGGTGAAAATTCATCCCACCTACTCGTCGATGTCTGGATGTTGACAGGAAGTTGGAGTTGATTGATGGCTCTCTGGTTCAGTGCGGCTAGTGGGCTGTTCAGATACACCGCATAGCGCATACTGTTTCGTTTGCACATTTTTATGTCAATTCCTGGATGCTGACTGATAAACAGTCTTGCCATTGATTTAGTTGTTTCGGAAAGTATTTCAAGGCCGCTGATTCAGCAAATGTATACTAAAGTTGAATCTGATAGAATGAGTTTGTTATGCTGATCGTACCGTTTGATTTTTATACTGCTGTCTTCTGGTGCAAGGTTGGATTTTATTTGTTCTTAGCATTTGCATTGTGTGTGTGTGTGTGTCTTTGTATTTGTGTGTATACAAGCCTCAAATTACTGTTGGCTCTGGCACCGCTCACTGAATGTAAATATAGAGAAATAAAAGCCCACTTCTACACTGCTTTGTGTTTATGTGTGTGTGTGTGTGTGTGTGTCCATGCTCAGGTCATCTAATTGTGAGTTAAGAGGCTAAAACCCTTTAACTGTATAATATATTTTTTTAAAAAGGCTGAAGAAGGGACAAATCCTCATTCATATACCGCATTCCTGTGTGTGTGTGTGTGTGTGTGTGTGTGTGTGTGGCTTTATGTGCACTATAGCTCATACATCTCTGTCTCAGATTGGGCCTGCAGTGTGTGCCTCCGTTGGGATTCTTGGGTCCAGCTCTGCTGAGAAAGCACACAGAGACTGATTTCCGCTTATTTATGCCACTCTTTCTCTTCCTTGCTCTCTCAATTTATTTCCTGCCTCTTTCCCATTCTGCCTGTGTCACTTCTTTTACTACTTACTGACCTTCACTTGTCCTTCATTCCTTGGATAGTCACACACACACACACACACACACACACACACATACACACACCGCAGACATTTTCTAGAAGGCTGGATTTGTATAATTGTGTTTGTGTGAGTTTGTGTGCTGGAAATAGCCTTGTCCCCGTACGCTGGTCATAATTAGCCGGGCTGATGCTCTGAAGCACCGTGCTGCCAAGCCTGAATACAATCATCCTATAAAATACAAGCTCGCCCGCATATCTGAGTGACACTTGAATGAAAATCACACATTTTCTAACTTTAATTCTCTTTTTTCTTTCCTCTCTGTTCCCAGTGATCTGCTGTCTTCAGGCTACGTGGAGAGGCATTTGTCAGAAAAAGGGAAGACTGTCGTCACCAATGTAAGATTCTGCAAATCATCTCCCCTCATGCTCACTCACACTTTCTTTATTAGACTATTCGCAGTTAGAATGAAAGCTTCAGTGTTTTTATGATTACGCCTGGTAATTACCACGATGCAATTTGTATTTGGTTATGTGGATAAAGATTAAAGCATTTAACACGAGCTGTAAATGCATGCAGAACACATTGCATTCAAAATGCTACTGGATCAGGCAAACCACGCCTGGAGGTGGTTTAAACAGACTGTACATTACCTGCTCAGTACGAAACAGCAGACAGACAAAGTTAGCAACTAGCTGGTGAACAAACATACTGGAGCATTTAGCAGCTTAAAGCTGCCTTCACTTGATAAGAAATTTGTTCTTTGTTCACCGCAAGGTACAGTAGGGCGCAGAGCCTTGCAGAGGCTAAGGGCAGCGCAGGTATAATATGTCATCAAAAAGTGAGCAAGGAATGCCATTCACTGTTTCTAGGCAACAACAACTGCAGCTATTATCTCATTGGTTGCACTTTGAAAGGTCAACTGCAACCAAGGTCAAAGTTGGTCATGTTTAGATGTTAACCCCCAAGTTGCAAAAACGTGCGAAAACCCAACGGCCTATCCTGACCTTAACCATTCGAGGACAATGCCTAACCTTAGCCATCTCGCTAGAGTTTCACAACTTGGCGGGTTACCTTCTAGACACGACCATCAAAGTTGAAATAATTTGAACTTTGAGCGCAGTGCTCAGTGGCAATTTTGTGCGGTGCGCCACGCCAAGGTTAGCGTTTCCGTCTATAGTCGGGCGGCGCTGCTCTCCACATAGGAAAAAAATCGCACAGCCAGCGCAGAGCGATTTTTGATCATGTGTGGTCTTAAGAGCCATATTTGGTTAGTGGAGACCAAAAGCAGAGCTAAAAGGAGGGAGAATATTGGAATGAGATTTTTTAGGTGGACAGAAACACAACTCCAAGTGAATGCTGATGTTACTCATTTTCTGAGTACTGTTTGCTAACACGTTAGGAACGAAAACTTTATAAGGAGATAATATGTAAACGCCCTCAAGTGGACAAAAAAATCTATTAATGCTGGTTTAAGATAAATATCTCTCTAACAAGTTGAAAGGTCACCTGCTATAATTCTGCCTTTTCCTGCTATCTCAAACAAACCCAGCAAAAAAAGTACAGACAGACCCTGTAGCTGTTCGCAAAGATAAAATAAGTCATCCCGATCTCATGGGAATGCGTATAAATAGCACGACATTACAAGGACATTCTGCGGGTCATGAGGACACCTTTTAGGCTTTCCGCATTTCATTTGCACGCCGCTTTTCACATGTCATTTGTACCCCACGCAATAAACTACGGTAAAGTCCGCAGTTAAGCAACAAAACCACTTAGTTAGGTTTAGGAATAACATCATGGTTGGGCTTAAAATAAGTACGTAACTGAGTAAAATTCGTACAGAAACAAAGTAATAGAAGTACTCAAAACACGTCACAAATGTCACAAAAAACACGTCAAAAACGTCACTAACGTAACTTACAAAACAAAACTGGTCTCGAACATCAGTCTCCTTGTTGAAAGTCCTGTGTTTGTTGGATCCATCCACCTCCCCTCCTGCCCGCCGTAAGAAGTCTTTCTCGCTTTTTATTCTACGCCACTAGCTCTGAGCGTAGCATATTAAGCGGATGCGTTTACATTGCAGTCAGTACAGACTACATGGCGTACAAATGACACGCCAAAAACATGAAAGGTGTTCTTATTGCGCGCCAAATGTCTTGTGAATTATCTCGTCATTCATACATCCTTTCATGCGACCGGGCTGAATAAGTAGAGCCCGTACAGCTGCATCACTTCCACTGACCTGGGATGCACCATGTTTGTTGACAAGTCCACCAGCTCTACCTGCCTAATATGCATATAGAGATTCAATCACAATGTGGGCAGAATTGAGAAAACAAGAACCCTTATATCCTAGTATCCATATACAGATCACACGTTAGTACCAGGTGTATAACGTAGCAGGGTTAAGTTTACTAAGGTTAGAGATAGACCACGCCGTGATGCTGAATCGGCTCCACTGAAGATTTGTTCCCAGCTGTGAGTTGTACGGCTGCAATTTCCTGCAGACCCCACAGGTTCTTCTCCCTCCCTGAGCCTTTTATTGGTTAATCAATGTTTTACTTTGCACACACACACAGAAATCACAGCCCATCCTGCTACCCAGACTTTTTTCAGCTTAGATCCAGAGGACCAAAGTGGCCTAAACCTTTAACTGACATGAAATTAAGATTGCTGTGATAATCCTCTGAAATCTGGACTTCAGTTACAGGACACCCACTGAGCCATCATGTTATATCACATAAGTGGGGGGATTATAATGTTCAGGATTTATCCAGCTAAGCAGCAGATTAGTGAGATATTAGATACTTTACAGAGAATGATCCAAATTATTACACCACATATTGTGTGATATAGTCACTCGTAATTAATTCACCTTGTAGATGAATCTCCAGAATGTACTGTCTGCAAACTCTGATGTCATGCTTTCTGTTTTAAATAGTGGAAAGAACAAGAGGCACTTTGCCTCTTTATAAATGGCTACTGTTCAGGAAGGTTAATATGAGACAAGCTGCTTTTTGTTACTCTGCTCACTGTAGAGGTCAAAGGTCATTGTAACACAGCAGCTGTTCTAACAGGTCCACCTCAGAAGCATCTCTGCTCATGTAGTACATAGGTAATACAGGTAGTACACACCGCACTGCTAAACGTGGTAGCAGTTCTTGCTTTCTGTCCACAGTTAGAGTTTATTGTAATGAATGCAGGACAGGAGTGCCTGTTTTTGGCCAATTCACCAAATGAAATGCTTGAGAAATCAAGATACGTCATCACCTTGATGCAACATTTTTGTTTATAATTGTTTATTTGCAGGGTACAATGCACATTATTCAGCACAGACATTTAAAAAATGGAAATGTGCAGGGGTTAGCATAACAGGTAATTTGCGCCGTAGTTCCAACACTATTAAAAAGTGATGAGCGAAAACAGATGAAAAACATTATAGTAAGTAAGTAAGTAAAACTTTATATATATAGCATCTTTTTTCCCCACTTTGTTTATTAGTTTTCACATAAAAAACAACATTTTATATACATAAGTACAGGAAAACCTTTTTCATCTGTTTCGTTAGGGAAACAAACAGACAAACAAAATATGGTATAATAAGACAATCCCCATATTAAAATAATAATAATAATAATAATAATAATAATAATAATAATAATAATAATAATACATACATAATAATAATAATAATAATAAGAATAATAATAATACATAATACATAATAATAATAATAATAATAATAATAATACATAATACATAATACATAATAATTATACAAACATAATAATAATACAAAAATAAAAAACAGACATAAACATCAACAATAGACAAGGTGTGTGTTTGTATGTGTGCATGGTAGTTTAGAGTAAAATTCTGTGATGAATGATGAAAACAAACCACACTACAATCTCACAGCTGCTCAAGCAGGAATGTAATGATGACCTTTTTAAACACAGGTGCATAAGTGCTTTACAAAAACATCTATAAAATACACTACCAAGTGCATACAGGAAAAAAAAAGGGGAAAGCATACTGCAACCAGTTACCACACAGGTTAACCCCTGGACTTAAAAGAAATTATTATAGTTATAGAGATATAGAAAAGCCATCTTAAAGAAGTGGGTTTTTAGATGTTTTTTGAAACTGTCGACAGAGTTTATTCGTAGTATAGCATAGCATTATACATAGAAAAGTTAAATATAGTAAATATAAATATAGAGGAATTGATCACAACCCTTTGTCCTAACAATGTTAATCAAACAATATAACCAAGCAAGTATCAGACAATGAAAAGAAGTTAGAATCAACCTATATAAACACCATATACTGTTTAAACTCTCCATACTGGACAGATTACATCTCTGAAGGATATGACGAAACTCCCATCAGCAGTCAACAATGACCTGATACACCCAGAGATGTTACAAAAGCATTGATGGAATAAATCAGTACTTCTTCAAATAGTATGATAAAAACCTCTGAAAGCTGAAACATGTTTATTGTTTCATTGTCCTGCAGCCCCATGTATTAAAGTGGTACATCAAGCGTGAATACATGCACAAATAAACTCCACTTTCTGTCTCACGAATAGTAAAATATGATATATATTTGTGTATTTCTTTATCCCTCTTCATTATCTAATTGCTAAACTTTCACTGACATTCAGAGGGCAGAGTGTCCTACTTGTGTACCAACCGTCTGACCTCAACCTTCTCATTGTGCATTGTGTTGTCCAGATTAGATGATTAATTACTCTTATAGGAGTCTAAGGAGATCACAGATAAAACACACACACACACACACACACACAGTGAGGATGTACCCACGGCGCTGGGTTTTGGGTGTTTCTTGCTTTGATGAGAAGTGGAGCAGAAGGTTCAGGGCGACAGGGGAAGGAGGAGAGACGCTGGGATAGTAGAGCACAGCACCACTTATAAATAGCCCTCACTGTCTCTTCATCTCACATTCGCTCTACGTCTCTTTACCCAACCTCTCTCTCTCTTCATCTGTAGCTCCATTTAGGTTCATCTACCTAACTTATACAACTTCTTTTGTTGCAGCCCACTCATATGTTTCATCTCTCTGTCGGTATATTCAATATATCTTCCCTCTTTTGCCAATAATGCACTGCTGTTAACTCTTAACTCTTCGGTCTTAATGTCAGTTCTGGCCAGCTTGGATGTGGAAATAAAGAGACAAATTATAGCCAAGAGTGACATATTGGGCCTGAGAGAAAAACAACAGCAAAAATCTCAGCATGACTGATGCAATTTCACTCCAATAATGATGAGTTCATCACACATTTCTATTACATTACATTTATGAGGATCTCTTTTTTACTACATTAGCTCTCTAAGCACAAACTGTAAAGTGTGTAATGCTGCATTCACATGGAATCAGGCCGACGGTAGACGGCAAACCGGATGTCATTTTAGTGGACGAGAGCAGGACGGCGAAATTAGGTGAGGCCAGCAGAGAATACCGGCAACGGTATAGACAGTATTGTCGACCAAAGTTAAAATATTTAACTAATATAATAATACTTTTTGCCGTCCTCCTCGACAGAATTTACAACCGGATGTTACGTAGCTCCCTCACACCGAAGAAAGTTGTTTAAGCTTACAATAGAGAAAAACTGCATTTTATAACTACATGCAATAATTACATAAAATAGCAGACACAAAATAATTTCATTTAATATATTTTATTCCATCACCATAGCAACACATCGTCATATGTTTTTCGTTTTGCTGTCCTGCCATTTCATCAGACTATTTGTTTTTCCCGTGCCGTCCAGAAGGTGTTATCTGTGTTTCCATGTGAATGCAGCATAATTACAATTCTTATAAACCTCAAATAGCTCTTTAATCTCTTTAATTAAGGGGAATCGTAAAGGAATAGTTTGGCATTTTGTGAAATACACTTTTTCATTCTCTTGCTGAGAGTTGTCCGCACGGTAAATATAAAGCCACAGAGATGCTTTGCTCAGTTTAGCATCAAGAATATAAACACAGGGAAACATCTGCTCACAAGTAAACAAACCCGCCTGTTTTGTTTAATCCACACAAAAACAAAATGCAGGACTGGGAGGATGTTTCAACACAGTAACTTTCTGGGTTTACACTGTTTGTCTAGCAACTTCTTAGTGAAGATTCCAAATAAGATGTAATGTATCAATATCGATTATTTTTAAGATTAATTGAATACATTTTTTTTCTTTAAATGTCTTGTTTTGTTTGTCCAAAACCAGATATAAAACAGAGAAAAGCAGGAAATCTCCATATTTGAGAGGCTGAAAACAGCATTTTCTACCATTTCTGCATGAAAAATTACTTTAACTATTAATCGATTATCAAAATAGTTTGCGATTAATTTTCTGTCGATCGACTAATCGAAATAGTGAGATTTAGAGGGGCTGGTCGTGCATTTTTTTACATTTGGACAGAGCAGACCACCTGTTTCCAGTCTCTATGCTAAGCTAAGCTAACCAGCTGCTGGCTCCACCTCCACACTTAACACATAAACATGAGAGTTGTATCTATTGTCTCATCTAACTCTCGGCTTGAAAGCGTATTTCCCTGTAAGGAAATCTTAACTTAATGCTACATCATACAAGTAAGGGATAATGCACAGCGAGCCAGTCATTGTTGTGAAAGAAACCCCGACAGGGCGATGCCGCACCCCGACGTGATGTGGGGGGGTCTCTCATCGCCCTGAAGGGGATTCTTTCACAACAATGACCCGCTAGCTGTACATTATCCCGCTTATTACACGGCTACTTACTTAAGAAATCAACAATTTTACACAAAAATGGTCCTCCAGAGTCCAACATCAGAACTGCGCCCATAGCAACGGTCTGTTATACATAGCAACGGTCTGCTATAAAAAAATAACAGACCATAGAACGTCTTGATTGACCAATCAGAATTGAGTATTCAACACAGCTGTGTAATAATAACATTTAGACACTGTGTGCTTCCAACTTTATGGCAGCAGTTTGGAGAAGGCACTTTACTGTTTTAGCATGACAATTCAATTTGTCTATGAAAAAGTCCATAAAAAAAAGGTTTTCCCGTGTTTGGCTGGCGTGCACAGAGCCCTGACATCAAACCCAACATTTTTGGGATAAATTGGAACATCGACTGCAAGCCAGGCCTTATTGCACAACATCACTAAGGCTCTTGTGGCTCAACGGGAGCAACTTCCTGTTCCAAAATCTTGTGGAAAATTTCATCATAATGCCTGTAGTTCAGGTTCTCACATACTTTTGGTCATGTAGTTTAACAAACCAAACAAAATCTTCACACAAACCCATAAGACGGGCACGTTCGGGATGAAGTCCACGGAGAGAGCTGGAGGTAGAAGTGGACGTAGCGGTGCGTTGCTGTGCGCAGCATCAGACGGTAGAGCAGAAATTGATCCACTGATAAAAGCTGCGTTTCCTCAGGGAGACGGGCTTCCTGCCTAATGGCTGTTAGGCAGCGAGAAATGGACCAGGAAGAGATGGCCTGCAGAGCACTTAGACACTTAGACATCATACACGTCTATAGAAAATAAATGTGTGTTTACGCTCGCAGAGAGGGGAAGAAATGCATACACGCATATAGACAGACAGAGTATGAGTGGTCGACGGCGAGTTGAGGCCGAGATGGAAAAACTTTTACTAGCGGCCGATGCTGTGGCTTCCTATTGTGGGTAGAAGTTGGGATGGCGGACAGAGAAGTCACAGAGCGGTTAACACACAGATGGCTGGATGTGAACGTGTTAAGCTCAAAGTGCAAAGTACCACACAAACACACACACATTAAACATACAGTACACGCACATATCTACACTAGATCATACTTGTGCTTGTTATCAAATGAATTCTGTGTGATTGATCACTCTGAACTCATTTCCTGATGGAACGTGGTAATGAAAGCGGCGAGTAGGATAGTTCGCTCTCTGTTTGAGTGTACGATGCATTTTAGAAGGAATGATTTTAATCAGTGAGTGTTTGTGTTTTGCTCACAGGGTGGAGAGCACTGCTACTATCAGGGCAAGATCAGAGACGTCCCTCGCTCCTTTGTGGCCGTCTCAACCTGTCACGGATTGCAGTAAGTACAAATATTATGTGACTTTATACGTGTGCATGTGTTCGTTTTTCAGCCAACATCGCTGCCTCTGTGTGTCCAGGTCCTCGGCCACGCTCCCATTTATCCATTAGGCCAAAGTAATTAGTTTTAGCCGGCCCTTCTCTGTCTCTCTGCATTTTTCGTTGCACAGGTTATCATTCACAGAGACAGGTGCTGCTCAGACGTCTTCTCTTCTCCTCCTAGCGTTGGTATTTTTAGAAGTTTGTGCTCTGAAGCAGAGAGACGGGTCAGAAACAAGGCCTGCTGGGAGGAATGCATGTACACTGTATAGGAGTTAGTATATGTGTGTGCTTAGATACTGTATATACAAAGAGAAGAGAGGCAAAAATGTATTGTGGTACTGAATGTCAATACAACACCTGCATAAAAAGACACCCATGAATAATCAGGTGTAAAACATGCGCATGTATTACAGTTTTTCACAGTTGCTTCCACACATTTCCTGAAAGAGAAACAGTATTTTGCCAAGACTGTGAACATAAGATGAATAAAACACACTGCTTTGGCCAAACCTCAGACATCTAACACACTATATACTATATGGTATATTATATATATACCTTGCTGTTTTTTAATTACATTAAAATATTAATTATTTATATGTCCTAAAAAGTAATTGCAAAAAAATAAAGAAAGCATTTATAGCACTATTGCTATCTATAAACATGTAAGGAAAACAAAGCTCTGCATATTCATGGTGTGTTTTATTTTGATTGTTGAGTGTTATCCAGGTTATTATAGTAAACTAAAACTGAAACTAAAATGAAAATAAGCAGTGAAAAATCTTGTTAGTAAACTGAAACTAAATAAAAACTATATCTTTTAAGAAAAACTTAATCTAAACTGGAATGATATTGTTGGTTAAAAATGAATACGAACGTAAATGCATTTCAATTTTATTTTTTTTAGCTCTCATATATCACTACCGAAAAAAGGAGACAGCGTAATTTCTGTCAACTCTCGTGACATTGAATCACAGAAATTGAACGGACTTTCTGGCGCGATGCCGCAATTGCTTCACTAAAGTAGCACAAAGAGTCAACAGTTCACATTATGGCCATTCCTACACAGTTCTCCAACCATGTGTTTGTTATGTAGCTTCATACTTGTGAGACATTATACCTGTCTGTAACAAAAATAAACTAAAACTAATGTAAAACTAAACGTATAAAAACTAACTAACTAAAACTAAACTAAAATTAAATTGAAAAGTGAAAACTAGAATAAAATAAAAACTAACTGAAAATTTGAATCTATTAAAACCTTGGTTGTAATCACTGGACATTTTCATATTGAATGATAAGTGATTTTTCTAAGAAAATAGAGTAGTGTGTGGTAGGTAGAACAACTTTCTATCTATCTGTTTTTGGCTGCAAATTTAAGGTTTGAGGTGCAAAGAGCAATCTAAGCTTTATGAAGTATTTTGCTACAACACCATTCACATCTGCACATCGTTGACAGTATACACTATTTAATCTAATAATCCCTTACAGTTGTTTCTGAAAACATTACTAATCATTCTCGATCCATTACGCCTCATTAATGCTTGATTCAGTCCAACATATCTCCCTTCAACACAACGTCAGGCTAAATAAACCAAATGATCAGTGCAGAGAAGTAAATTCATCTTATTAATAAGGCGAGTGGGCGAATCAGATTGATAGTTGCTGAGGAAGCTAAACGAAGCTCAGGCTTATAATCACGTTTGCATATTTCATGCGATTGTGGCAACATGTTGGAAAATGTGTCAGCACAGCAAATTATGTAGCGGCAGAAGTGAACACACAAAACAATGAAAAGTAGGCCGTGAATTAATCAAACCCAAACAAGGTGAATGTGTTGCACATGCAGTACAGTCTCATATATATACAGTCTATATATATATATATATATATATATATACAGTCTATATACTGTATATATAACATAATAGGATGTGATCGGTTATTTCTAGAAAGACTAAATTTTGATTTCTGACTTTAAATTAGTCCTTACATTATTGTAGCATGTTATAATATTGCTGTCATGCCTGTATTTATTTATAATATGTTGCAGTAATATTAGAAGTATGTTAGTATATTATTAACGGAAGTAAGATTTATTTGGAATCTCAGGTTTGGTTTTTTTTTATTCCTGATTTTTTTTTTTTAAATGTGGATAGAAATACACAAGCTGACATTATAAAGGAGACAGAGACACACCCATAGTTTGCCCTGCATGCACTAATTTCCGTGTGTGTGTGTGTGTGTGTGTGTGTGTGTGTGTGTGTTTGTGTTTGTGTGTGTGTGTGTGTGTGTGTGTGTGTGTGTGTGTGTACGTGGGTGAGAGAGAGACAGTGAGAGTGAGGGAGATAAGGGAGTGCACAGCGGTGTCGAGGGGTTAGACATTAGAGGCAGAGTATTTCCCTTATGCTGAGTCAGGTATTTACCATAATATACATCCTGCTCTCTCCTCTTTCTCTCTATCTCTGTCTCTTACACACACACACACACACACACACACACACACACACACACTCAGAAACTTTACCCTGCAATACAATAGGGTATTAACAGCATACAGCAGGATAGTGCTCTCGGCAGACAGTTAACCATTGACTCATGTTCATGTTTAGAGCATCCTCCGTGTTCTACATCTGTGACTGAAATGCAAAACCTCACACTGATTAAGAAAATGACCAGCCTGAACATTACATAATTTCCCATAAAAGTTAAAATTTAGAGACAGTTAAAATCTGCTTTTAATTCAGAACAACCACTAGTGCAAAATGATGTAGTGTAGCTTAGCTTTAAAGTGTGAGAGTGAACCAAAACAGAAAAGTTGAGCTTAAACTCATTATAAAGCTCCGTAAAGCCGAGTGAGAGCTGCAGATTCAGGTGATAAATCTCTGTAGGTTTATCCCTACGAGCGATCCCTTTCACATTGTCATTTGATACATTGTTATTATCAAAAAATATTGATTATAGAAGTATTTCTCTAGTCTATAACATTGAAATTCATGACTAAATAAGCTACAATCAAAGGTAAAGTGTGGAAAAAAAAACATCCTTATATGTCAGTTATGAAGAGTTTGATTGAGAAAGTAGGTTTTCAGGTCCTTTAAAGTTCAGAAAACAGAGGAAGAAATGTGAATTTTCCCATGTTGTCTTGGGTCGCCAAGAAATATAAAAAAAAAACACAGTTGAAATCAGCATCACATGTTTCTTTTGTGAACTTACAATAAAGGTTACATGTTACATTCTACTCCATACTGATTTACCCAAATACACTTTCTTTATTTAAGATATATTTACAGTTTTCAATTTCACAATGACAAAATATATTGAATGGACAAACAAAACAATACAGGGAAACACAAACAGAACAAAATTGGTATACAGTAATATACACTTCTGTGTGTGTAATCTGCTGTAAGTGCAATGTTGGACCAATGTTGAAGGTGATTTCTGTGTGTTGAGGGCCAGAAAGAGATAGAAAAAAAGGCAGAGACAGTTGGCAGAGAAGACGAATTGCGTGTTCCTGCAGTGTTTATCCTCACGACTTTATAGTTTGACCGGACCAATCTTCTAAAAGCTTCAGATAAACTTAATTAACGGATGACGTCCATTTCTGAGCACATGCGCACACGCTGGTGGGCGGACGCAAGAAGACCTTCAACCAGCTGCTAAATGACAAATTGTTCCCTGACTGTTTAAAACGATTGCTTGGTCAAAATGACGTGTGTCTGTCGTGGCCTCTCTCTCTCTCTCATACCTTTATATGTGATGAATGTATTTAGAGTTTTTAAGTGCATGTGAAGTGAAATGTTAGAGAGGACCATCATGATTTACACTGATTTTCTGCTAAAATGCACCTATTCTAAGGTGTCTTAGTCATTGGTCAACCAGTTCAAACTCTTAGTTATTGTTCCAGAGATAAAATCCTTCGGTGACCTTTAAGTTATGCTGTGTTGGGGGAATCTCTGAGATGATTGGATGACCTTTTGTTTCACATTACCCTCCACCCTTCCTAAGTCGTACATGTGCCAAACAGAGCAGGAATACAGCAGAGGATTCTGTCCAAAATTGCACCTTATAGGAGTGTACTACAGTTATTATTCTGACAAAAGATAATAATACAATAAAACTCCTCTGGGCAAGCGCTGAAATGGCTCGTCTATCACGCTGATGGTTGAGGAGGAGTTGAATACAGATGCATTATTTCATTTAGTGATGAATAAAACAACAGCGACTGGTATTGATGTGCCCTCCTCTCTCCCTTCCCCGCCTCTCTCTCTCTCTCTCTCTCTCTTTCAGTGGGATGTTTTTCGATGGCAATCACACCTACATGATTGAACCTGGAGGACAGGGCAACAGCAATGTAAGTACTCTACACGGAAATGTGTGTACTCTGTAGGAGCTGGTGATGGCTCCCCCTCGGTGGGTTTATCAATTTTCCTTTCTTCCATCGTTTCATGTCCAGCTGCCTCTAAGCCTTGTTGAATTTTCCATGGTCAGATATTGTTACATCATTTTCTACGCCTAGTTTGCTCGCTTGCTGTATGTTAGGAAGGGGTGTCAGGCTTCAAGTAATGCGTTTGTTTCCAGCAAGCCAGATCAGGGACCAATCAGCGTCTTGTGAGAAGCTACTGCAGCTATACGGGCGTGGCTTATAGGTGTGTGATGTGACACGGAGAGGCGATTGTTGGTTCTAAACAACGATGGCGGCTCCTGAAGAGGTTAGTGTAGATGATGCAATAGAATCAAAATCAGTATATCAGAACTGGAGAGTATTTCTTCATTGAAAGAAGAGCAAAGAACGGTACTGATGGGGATGTTTTCTCCCGAATGGCTTCAGCAAGAGTTTGATTGACAGAGTCTTTTTTTTGAAGTGCCTGCCCTTTTCCAAACAGTTTCCAATGACGGCTTCTCGGATGGTTCTGTGTACCAAACCATCTGGCGTATCAGGTTAGGGGAAAATGATCCCCTGGCGTGAAAATACTGTGCTACAGGACTGTGTCTGCAGCACATGATAAATGGTGAAAATAGTTTTCCTGGTATTACAGGATTCAAACAGGTTGAGATTGAGAAAAAAAAATCCGAATCAGTTACAGATCACACACCAGTTGTCG
Organism: Adelosebastes latens; assembly: GCA_916700685.1. Lineage (NCBI taxonomy): Eukaryota > Metazoa > Chordata > Actinopteri > Perciformes > Sebastidae > Adelosebastes > Adelosebastes latens. The sequence continues at coordinate 49,372 of CAKAKR010066012.1, forward strand.
AACCGTTGAGTGCGGCCCGCTGGTCTCAGGACAGAGAGATTTGCTGGGTTACAAAGCCAGCAGACAGCAGAAAAGCCTACAGCCAATTAGATAATAACAATTACAAGCATTATGCTCGGAACGAAAGTTCAGATCTGAGATTGTCCAAAGACGCCTTGAGCATGAGAGTGAAAGAACAAGCTGCTGATACTGTGTGTGTGTGTGTGTGTGTGTGTCCATTCTGCTCTAATTAAAACGTCCAGAAGAAGTGTGTGTCTGGAGACAAGATAGCCTGGCAAACAGAGCTGCTTGAGATTCATTCCCATATGACAGTTTTAGTGCCAACGGTGTTGAAAGAATGGGTAGAGGAAATGAAGTGGATGGACAGATGTGAAGAGCAAACGTAGGGCTGAAAAGAGGAATGTTACCTGAGAAAAAAGGGATGAGAAGGAGGCCGGTACAAAATAAATGTAATTAGATTGTTTGTCATTATAACTTCTGCAGAGAAACAGTAAAACAAGACAAACTAATTGGTTTCTAAGGTAACATTTTAGTTTGATAGAGGACAGAGAAGGAATGAGAAACAATGCTTCAGCCCACTAAGCTTATTTCACATTATGTCACGTCTCTCTCCTCCCCTCCACTCCTTCTTTGACTCCCTCCTCTTCTGGCCTCTTCTTCGTCACCTCTCTGCCTCCGTCAGCCCTCTCCAGCGTTTTCTGGAGAGACTGAATTATTCAAGCGATGAGAGAAAGAGAGAGAGAGAGAGAGAGATCTTAACTGCAGCACTCGTCTTCAGAGATACAGTATCTTGGGAGCCTTTCTTTTGGTTATTCACACAGGCTCAGTGACATAAAATACACATAAAAACTGGAAGTGATTCTTCACTAGTTGTCATGCCAAACATCTGGCCAAAACACTGCTGCATATCTAATATTAAAAATACCGCAAGACATCCTGTGGTATATACAAAGAAGAAAAACTTTTAAAGCTACAAGCCTACATTTTTCTTACTTCTTCATCCTCCACAACATTTATTTGACAGCTTTAGTTACTTTTCAGTTGCAGATGTTACGTACAAAATCAGCCCTGTCTCCTAATTTTACATTCTAAACTGCAATCTCAATTACGTTTGGATGGAAACACACACAGGACTTTACCCCCGTAGACGGCTTTTAGTGTCTCGTGTGAAACTAAAAGTCACTGTTCACTTATTTTTGTTGCAAGGAAGTAGTTGTGTTGCATTTTTGGTTCGTTTTGTTTCAATGTCGTAGTCATTTTAAGCCAAACCATGATGTTTTTTTTTTTTACTAAACTTTACTAAGTAGTTTTGTTGCATTGGTTGTTTTGTTTTGTTTCAATTTACAACATTAACCATGTGTTTAAAACTGTTTAAAACTGCAACAGTAATCCGGGAGAAAATACGTTTCCCTCGAAACGTAATTGTGGGAATGCAGCATTCCTCCTGCTGCTGCTACTACTACTACTACTACCGCTACTGCTACTGCTGCTCCTACTGCCTCTACCACTACTACTACTACTACTACTACTACTACTACCACTACTACTACTACCACTACTACTACCGCTACTACTACTACTACTACCACTACCACTACTACCGCTAGTGCTACTGCTGCTCCTGCTCCTGCTGCTGTTCCTACTGCCTCTACCACTACTTCTACTACTACTACTACAACTATTACTACTACTACTACTACTACTACTATTACTACTACTACTACTACTACTACTATGACTACTGCTGCTCCTGCTGCTGCTCTTACTGCCTCTACCACTACTATTACTACTACTACTATTACTACTACTACTATTACTACTACTACTACTACCGCTACTGCTACTGCTACTGCTGCTCCTGCTGCTGCTCCTGCTGCTGCTCTTACTGCCTCTACCACTACTACTACTACTACTACTACTACTACTACCGCTACTCCTACCTTCCTCTTCCAGT
>CAKAKR010066014.1:0-22202 GCA_916700685.1 Adelosebastes latens
TGCCCGTGCGTTGGTTCCCGCAGCATCAGCATGCTTGCTGGGAGTTCTTGATGTCTTTGGCAGTGACCGAGAAGTGTCATTCTCCAGGCTGCCACTTTGTCACTAAGTGTTGGTAGTCCCTCGTTAGCATTGGTAGTCCCTCGTACAGACGTAGTTAATTAATGATGGTAGCAGGTGATGTCACCCATTGGTTTTTTGGACTGCCGTTTGAAGCCTCAAGTTTGGCATTTTGGCTGTCGCCATCTTGGTTGCAACCAGAAGTGACACGAGAGGGTGGAGCTGAGTACAATCGAACACTGAATAAGACATTTTTAGGCGATCTAAAATGTTAAAAATAACTTTCATGAACTGAAAACACACTATGAAAGGGTTAAAATTCTAAGATGAAAACACGGACAACTCCCAGACCGGACAATGCTGTGGTAGCGACCTGTCAATCACAAGATAGCCACGCCCTAAAGCATACCCTGCTTTATGGTCTATTTGACTCTAAATGGGACCATAATTTACTAAATGAACATCATTCTGTATTGAAGACGACTTGAAACTAGCGATTGAGACCATAAACTCATGTTTACAATGTTTACTGAGGTATTAAATCAAGTGAGAAGTTGGGTTATTTTCTCAGACTTCTATACAATTAGACTTCTTTTTGCCCCTTAGTTTAAGGCACTTCTGCATTGGCTTCACTTTTCAGACCCCGGAGTTGCCCACTGGTTGGGCTGAATCCATACGTGCTGGATTAAACATCTTACAGGAAGAAAATGTGACAGTTAAAATGACTGAAGGGTGCAAAGTTAAAACAAATGAATGTACTTGTTAGAGTGCAGTTATTACTGTGAGTCCTTGATTGTTCAAAATTATATATTTTGATACATTTAGATGATGACTTTGTCTGGGAGTGATTCACCGGACGACCTGAAGATTAAGTTCAAGTTATTTTTTCTCAAACAAGAGATGTCATGAAAATGCAAATAAATTCAAGAACTCAAACCAAGGTAATCATAATAGAAGACAATCAGCTCTAAATCTTTAACCCTGGATGTTAATTTCAGAATTCCCTGCTCTGTTGTTCAGTTGCAGATATTGCACTCACATGCAAGTGTTGCATCATGGTAATTGGACTCATTATGTGCTGATTAGTTGTGTCTAATCTAAACCAAATGTCGTTTACCCCCATTTTACGAGTTGTCTGAACTGATTGTTTACACCCAGCTACATCTACTTTATTTTTACACATATCTTTGTACAAGTCTCTGCACAGAATTCACAGATGATTAAGGGAATGTGTCACATGCTGAGCTCGCTGAGCTCGAATGTAACAAAAAAATTTATATATTATATAATACACACACACATACATACACAAGCAGTTGTAGGCTACTGTACTGTTTGATAAAGGAAAGGCTGCCATGGTAACTGCAACACTAATGGAGGTTAGATGAATGAATTGGAGCTTCAGTGACAAGCTGCCACTGGCCAGAAGAAACAACTTCAGAATGAGTTGAAAGAGCTTGGAATCACCTATTGAGCCCATTTCAACATTTATGGTTTAAAAACATACTTTAGTGACAGTAAAGGAATGTGTGTTCTTTCAGAAAATGTCCTTGGTGATTATTATTATTATTATGTCCTTGGAAATCATTCTGAGTGCAATGGTTTTTGGACTGTAAACTTCACTGCTTTGTGTTCAAATCAATGAAGTGAGCAGGAAAGCAGGATTTTCCTTCAGATATAAAGCAATGCAGCTGCTCTGAAAAGTCAATACGATTAGAAGTGCAGCATTTTGAAAGGTTAACTTTGATGTGACTTGTACTATATCCTATCCTGATTTGATTTGACCACAGTAAATTAGTCATCAGATAATATCTATAAACAGGTATCTGCCAATGCATATGCATATGAATGCAGAGTCTGCAGACAACGGGACAACCTTTTGGTTCAGGTTTCCGTTTGTAGTCCGAGTAGTATCGACCAATCACGTCTGACAAGCTTTGGTTGAATGCAGGTAAACAGTCCTTGTGGAGAGCAAAATTGGCGGAACGCAATGGCCGACATGTTAGCTAAAAATAAACTGTTCACTGCGTGTAAACTGGATACTTGAGAAACAATCCTTTCGTAGATGTCGTCTCTCAACTCCAACTCCATTCTCGCATCTCAAGTTGTTAATCTGACTGTAAACGATGACCGGCGCACGGAAGAGGAAGTCTTGGCCCGGATATCAACCAGCGCTTAGGCAGTGTCCCTCGCCATCTTGATACCCTTTGCAAAAGGCACCCTTTAGCGCAGAGATTCTCAAAGTGGGGTCCGGGGACTCTAAGGAGTTGTGCTGTATTCACCACTGGTCCAACTGCCAAATACCATGTATCAGTGGTTCCCAACCTTAGATTTGCACATGTATAACTAAAACCCTAACAACACACTAGCTAGATAATTTACAAAAAAGTCAGTATATAAAACTATTTTTAAAAGTTTTTTTTTTTTTGCTACTTAGACCACATTCTGTTTCAACCCAGTATTTGTGAACAGTTGCAGACAACGATCAGGCTACATTAATATTATTAGTATAACACTATTTGTAGAATTAGATTCCATTAGTGGCTGCGTAGGATTATTTCCAACTCATGCGATCCAAACATTTCCAATAGCTACAGAACATTGCAAGTCCAAAAGTCAGCATTTATTGAAAAAAAGATAGATGTAATCATTTCCTAAATTCACAAAATGTATTTATTTAACAAAATATTCTGATTCAATCAATATTTGTTGGCATTTAGCTTTTAAAAAACTACGTTTTTCACTGCGGTCAAAAAACTGTTTGCACTCCCGCTTGCCGCACACAAAGGGAGGAACACACTGACAAGTTATATTAATTAAAGAAAGTTGATTTATTAAAAAACTAATTTAATACACTGAATCACTTTTTCCACATTGCGGATTTTGTTTGAGTATTTGTAATTATTTTTTAGGGTGATGACTTCAGAAAATATGTAGGGGGGAGGCTCAGCTTTTCTTAGATACAAGTAGGGGGGGGGGCTTCAAGGAAAAAAGGTTGAGAACCACTGCTGTATATCATTTCAGAAATGATTCAGCTGCATTCTTAAAGCTATGATTTATTCTGGATCATTACCCCTGTGCAACTTTGAGACATGCTCCGAAGGACCTGTGGATGATTCTGGGGAATTCATAACACTACTGTGCCCCATTTATTATACCAGAGTAAATCATACAGGAGTAATGGTGATCTAAAATCCACTTTTTATTAATAATACGTGTGGCAAGCGGAGAGGGTCTGGAGGATGAGCGTTTGGGTCAGCCAGGTGTGTCTGCCCTCAATTACCCCCTCTGTATATCTGCCTCTTTCTCAGACTGTGCAGGTAAACGAGAGCGGGGACTCTGGCGAGCTGTAGACAGATGACATCACACATAAAGGATGCAGTGGGCTAAAATGTCTGTAATACTGTATACAGTGTTATATTCATTTCTGGAATGTAAATGTATGTTTCACCATCTGCAGTCTGTTGCATTGGTCTGGATACAGTTAGTTAGTGACATCCAAGAGACTAAGTAGCAAGAAAACATCCAGTGATGATGCGGTAGCCGTTTTTTAAGGCGAGTTTATCTTGTGTCGTTCCTCAACTCAAGCCAAATGTACGACGATGTATTATGCTCATTGTAGGCGAAAAAAATAAAAATACAGAGCCGGGGAAAGAGGTAATATTCCAAGAAAAAACTCACAAATTTATGTGAAGAAACCCCTAAAATCAGTATGTTGTTTTCTTCTCAATAGGCCCAATTCACGGCAATGTCTCTTCAAAGTCCAGATGCGTATCATAATATGGTTAATCTGGGCTAAAATCGCAAGTATTTCCTTATTGCCTAATCCAATTGCAAAGTATAATTTGATGAGGTCATCTACTGCAGGCATAAAAAATGGCAAGTGGCGTCGTCTGTGGTGTGATGAGGTCTGATCATCCAACCTTGCAAATTGAAGCGATGTCGTTCCTTGTTAAATAAAAAACACTATTTTTCCAAGTTTCTTTCTTGTAAATTTATGACTTTGTAATATCAGAGAATGTCCAAGTTTGGCGTTCCTTCACCAGATTTCACAATGGCGGCGGCGTCACAAACTTTCCGTGCACTACAAGATGATTCTGAAAACATTTGAGGCGAGAAATAGGCATTAACGTAACATAATATTGATTCATATTTGATCAGTGTTGCCTAGTTTGACCATGTGGTCGGAGTTCGCGAGTGATTGACAGCCGGCTCTCATAGACAACAGATGGACATCAGACCTCAGATCAGCTCTTACTGGTTGTTTTCCTCTGGTCTGTGAAATCTTGCAGATGACTTTATGAGCACCGCAGGACACAGAGGCACATGATTTTTTTTCAGGTTACCTGTTTCATGTACTACTGTCGGGATATAGTGACAGTTTTATAAAAATAACTTTTTTTAATCATATTTGCTCCAATCTCGCCTACTTCAGCTTTAACGCAATTTGCGATTTTTTTAGGTTGTAGTGGGCTTTAAAGCTAAGGTGAAGCTACTGGTCTAGACAATCTAAGAAATCCATTGGTACCAACCATGACATACTAGCTTTTCATGAATGAGGCTAAATAACGCTCCAAACTTATGCTAAATTTTGGGGAGGAAAATGGGTTCTATGGGTACCCACGAGTCTCCCCTTTACAGACCAGCCCACTTTAAGGCAATAAATTAAATTTTAAATTTTAAATTTAAAATGCATCCAAGAATCATTCAAGACGAATATAAATCGTATGGTTCAAACCACTTCCACACAAGGTTTTAGATGCATGTTAGCCAAATGTTAAAAAAACTGTAAATGCATGCATCTCTCCAAGATGTGTATGTAATCTTTACTCCTCCCAAGAATAACTTAGTCAGTGAGGGATGGATTACTAGAAGAGAAGTAGTGCATAAGATGTGTTGTCCCACCATGTGAGACATCCAAAGTGTTTATAGTTGTCCTGAATAGCTGGCAGTCATAGACACGGGGGGGAGACACAACATTATACAAATGTGGGGATAAGGGCTCACATTTCTCTTCTCACATTCATAGTGATGCACAGAAAAAGCTGCGGAAGAGTGAAAAAGACACCTAGAGAAAGAAGAGGCTCCTTTCTCACCTCAGCACCGCCTACCAATCACCAAGTAAAGTGGGTGTGAACGTTAGATTGTCTGTTCTGGAAAGTTACAGAAATAATTGGGCACACTTTCCTTCCTTGAGAACGGCAGCTGAAATTACACTAAAATTGCCCGCAGAGGAAAACATCTCCAGCGATTTCAACACATACAATCAGACAGAGGGCACATCCAGCTGTTTTGTTAATCTGATCCCTGATCAGTTTGACCATTGACTGATCTGTGAGGGTGAGGGAGCAGCGTCACCACCACCGTCAGGACTGTAGAGCCGACCCGGATTTACATGTAGCCGAGAAAACAAAGACAGAACGCAATCAGATTTGTGATCAGGCCGAATGAGACACATATTATATGTAGCCAAGTGTAAATGAAAGTGTATTACATCGCATCTGGATATGACACACTTGAAATGACAAGTGGAAATGGAGCCTTAGTAAAGACAAAGGCCCACTAGACCACATCTAGCAAGTTTGTGTCTTGACGTCAGAATAGCATCCAAACTTGAAGTGAAGCACACTAGAAGAATGATTCTTCAATGAATATATCAAGCATCAGCACTTCCAGGATGCCTTTCGGACGAGGTTAAGTCCCGGGACAAATAGACCTGCTGATGATGACATAGAAGACACGCAGATTATGAAAATTCCTCATGATTTTTTGTTCTTGACTTGTCAAAGACCAGTCCTGGACTTGAACTAATGCCTACCATACACTAGGAGACTTTGAAAAAGACAATGTGTTTTTTCTGTACACAGTTTTCTGTATGCTTACTTTAATGAACAGGCAGGGTTTTTTGTGTGATGACCTATAGTCTGCTGTATGCAGTGGAAGATTCATCTAAGAAAAAGGAACACATAACCTCACACTGACCTTGATTTTGTGATGACAGGATCATTTAAACTGGAAGAAGATATCTGAATAAATCAGATTCCCTACAGTTTGCTCTTGGTTTTATGAACTGAATACATTGCTAGAAGCTCTATACAACACTGCCAAAGCACGAGGTCAGGGGAGGAAAAGCAGGCAGGATCTGCTGTGTTAAAATTTAACTTTGAAAAATGAGCATCTAAATAAATCATCTTTTAAAGTTTGCTGTTCTCTTACTTTTGTGCAGACACAGTGTTGCAAAAAAAAAATCAAGTAAGGTCAGAGAAGATTTAAAAAACAAAAAAGTCAAGATTTGATTTTGTATGATGCGGAGGATTTTTGCAGAAGGTTGGACTTTAAATGTGTTTACTAGTCATGTTGAGTCGGCAGGCTGTGTACGAGCTATTTTTCATCTCCACTGTAATGCAAATAAAGCGAAACAGCTTCCCTCAGCAGAGAGGAGCAAAATAGTAGCAGGCAAAGGTTACATCCTCAGTGAGCGTTTTGCTCATGTCGGCAGAGATGCATACGTACTCATCACACACTAGATGCAGAGGAACACTTGCAGGAGCACAGAATGAGACAGATGCATTTGACACAGCAGCAAAACACAGACATACATTTGCTCTTCTATGCATAAATATTAGAGGTTGAAAAAATTGATTCGCCTATGTATCAAGATTCTTTTTACAATTTATAAATAGATTTTTTAATGCCAGAATCAATATATTTGCTTGATTTGAGTCTGTGCGGAGGTAGAAGGAAGTTACCGCTTTTATTGCTGTAGTCTGAGTAACGTGACGTCTTATCCGTTCCGTATCCGTCAACCAAAACAAACCGCAGTGAGCCGAAACGAAAAAGTAGAAAACGGCGCAGGGTCCACGTGGATACGACCTGCACTCTCACATTTTAAATCCAGAGTGGTTAACGTTTAATGATAACAGATTTGTTCAGATACCTATTTCCTTGTGTTTCAAAATCTCTGGCGTCAAAGTCAAAAATTAACTTTTACTTGACGTACATGACTGTAAAAAAACTGTAATTTATCTATTTATCGCAATTGTTTTTTACGATTTTGAAATAGATTTTTTAATGCCAGAGTCGATATGTTTGCTTCGTTTGAGTCTATGTGGAGGTAGAAGGAAGTTACTGCATTTATTGTTGTAGTCTGAGTAACATGAAGTCATATCCGTTCCATATCCTTCAACCAAAACAAACCGCAGCGAGCCGAAACAAGAAAGTAGAAAACGGGGGAGGGTCTGTAGGGATACGACCTGCACCCTCACATGATAAATCCAAAGTGGTAAACACTACACATACAGTAAAGTATGGAAACACTTTGGGTTTCACACATTGCCGGAAAAGCAGAGCTAGACATAAAGCTGCATGCTTACTCTGTCATGGACAGGAAACGTTATCGTATTGCGGTAACGTGCAGTCAAGCCAGCCGTCACTCTCATCTCTGGGGTCAAATGGGCCGACACTACAACTGTAGAGCACCCATATACTGACATTTATGTTAAATGCATTCAAATGGCCCCGATGGAGCTGACCATGGATGTATAAAGAGAAGTCAGCGGAATTATACACGTGTGACTACGTCCGGTTTTCAAAATAAGGTGTTAACAAAGGGAACGGTATGTACAAAATACATATTTTGGAAATAAGATTCAATGGTTTGTATTCATCAGAAGTATAAAACATTACATGTGCCTTATAAATTAAAAAGAAAATACCACTAATTTGAGGGAAATATCTTTATTCTTTGATTTTTGGGTTGCTGGAAAAAAAAAAAAAAAAAAAAAATATATATATATATATAATAATATGCAATAAATAATGCCTGACAATGACTGATATATTTGACTTCAGGACTCCCATAAACACATGCAAATCCTTGCACGTACACACCCTATGCACACACAACATGTGCTCTGCAAAGCAAAGATGCTTCTGACGGTGTTAAACAAGCCATTAAATCATCTTTACCGAATGGAGGGATCGGAGAAAAGAGAATGAGGGGGTGGAGGAGGGGAGAGGAAGCGATTTCCGCGCACAGGCAAAATGTCATAATAAGTATATTGTTTTTCAAAGTGAAAACCTTGAATCCAAGTCTCATCTCCCCAGAGATGCAAGAGGCTTACTCTTCTTAGCTATTTGCCATTTCAAATAAATTTCTATGGGCGTGTGCGCACGCACAAATCTGCGTAAAATATGTATCTGAGAGACTGATTCTTAGAGGAAAAGAAACAGAGAGAGATGGAAGCAAGGGACCATCGAGGAGAAGGGGGTGGGAGGAAAAAAAGACGCAATTATATTCTCTGCTTCATTTTAATGAAGTGCAAAAGTAATTCCCCTATGAAAGCTGCAGTAATTGCCCAAACAGTCTTATTATGTGACAATCATACTTAGAACAAAATGTAGTATGAAATTGCGAGGGATTTCAAATCAAGGGGAATATTTTTTTTTGCAAGAAGCCTGACAAGTTAAGATAATTAAAATGTATTTTGTTTTTATTTTTGGAACAGAATGACATTTTTTTTCCCAGGGTGTCAAGCTGTCCTCTCTGTCCCGTCGTTGAGTATAACAGGCAATTATACAGCAAGAGATTTGGCTCATGTTCCCAAACAGTCGACATCAGAGGAGAACGGACTGGAACTCCACACAATGTAATCTCCCCGTCCCAACTCTAAGCTGGACATTAGGATGAGAATCTATTATTTATGGAGCATGTTGATCTTCAAAAGCTCAAACGAGGCTGCTGTGGAGAACGGCACTCTTTGGATATGCATTTCATTTTAATGATGGGAATACAGAGCCAGTCGCAGCATTTGAATGGATGTGATGAACCCCAAATCAAAGAAGCTTAATATTCAGTGCTTGAAGTTGAAAAGAATAAATGCCAGTACTCTCTTATTCACATGTTGGCATGTGTATCGGCTGGTATCGGCAATCTCTTGCGACTTATTCCTATTTATTCATTATTTCTTTTAAAACTTAAAATAAGTTTAAAACTTAAACTTTATTAGATTTGTCACATACAGGTACATGAAATTTGACTTCTGCATTGAACCCATCCTAAATTAACCATGTTATACTGTGTCACTCATAATCAGTTATGATTTTATTGCTATATTATTATTAGGGCTGTCAAAGTTAAAACGATAATAAAGCGTTAAAGCGCCACTAATTTCTTTAACGCATTAACGCAATCAATCTTTCGGAGGTTGTAGTGGGCTCAGGTTTACAGCTAGAGTGAAGATATTCATCATATGAAACTAGAAAAACTAATGAATCCATTGGCACCAAACATGTCGCTTCACCTTGTCACGAAGGAGGCTAAATAATGCTCCAAACTTGCGCTAAAGTTTGGTGAGAAAAAACTTGCATGGCCATTTTCAAACGGGTCCCTTGACCTCTGACCTCAAAATATGTGAATGTAAATGGGTTCTATGGGTACCCACGAGTCTCCCCTTTACAGACATGCCCACTTTATGATAATCACATGCAGTTTGGGGCAAGTCATAGTCAAGTCAGCACACTGACAGCTGTTGTTGCCTGTTGGGCTTGAGTTTGCCATGTTATGATTTGAGCATATTTTTATGCTAAATGCAGTACCTGAATATTGTGTAGTGAATAAAAGATACTAGGAGATATTGGGTTTGAGGGTCCTCCCCCAAGAAAATTTAAAGGTTTTTGACTTGCAACTTGCAACTATGCAACTTTACATCATTTTGGACCATTATTATTACTAGTTACATGATTATTTTATTATTATTATTATTTACACATATCACAGCCTTCATCTGATCGTTTAATTCTTCTGGAGATGTTTGCCCTAAAAGAGCAGATTCGGAAACCTATTAAATAATGTTTCATTAATTATAATTGTTCACAAATAAAAATGACAAACAGTTATGACAAACAGTTCACTTATTATTTTACATATAGGAAGTGAACATTGTATTGCTATATTACGGCAGCCTCATTCTCACCCTTGCAACGTGCGTCATTTTGTCCAGATGCTCCCATAAGTAGTTTTTATGTTCATACAGCTTATGAGGCGCGGCGCAAAAAACGCTGGCGCTGCGCCGTTATGAGTCTACCAGAGAACCCAATATGGAGAGGGCAGAGAAAAGTACCAGCAGCTTTTGAAAAGTTCCAGTGCGCAAGAAAAGTCACGGTATGTCGAATAGTAAAATTAAGAAATGCCCATACTAAGTACCGGTGAGTACCGGCCCACTTTGAGCACTGCTAATATTCAAAGCTAGTCACGTTGCTGGGACACTTGAAGGAATAATCCCCACTTGAATACTCATAAACGGTTATGCTTCATTAATTTCCAATGCAGACATATTTTGTGAGAAAGTTTTCAAAGCACAATCCCCTCCTAACCTGCTCCACCTAGTTGTAATTCAGTTTGTGATTTCCTCCTTTTCTCAGAATGACTCCCAGCAGTCCTCGGAGAAGATGACTGAACCTGTTGAGTTCGAGCCGTAGATTGCACTCGTAGGTTGAGAGAGCAATTAGTGACAGTGATTACTCGTGATAGAAAGATTATTCCAGTCCCATCGTGCTTCTCACTTAAAATTCCAAATCTTGTGGCGGCACTGTATTCTACTCTACTGAGGCTACCGTTAAGAGGAGAAATGAGTTCCTCCTCTTCTGTGATGGATTCATCCGTGCTTTATTGTTGCACAGTGATTTAGAATAATGAGGTCCTAAAAGGAAGCTCTTGCTCTTTGACTGGTGCCAAAAAACATTTTCCATTGATATTTGAGATGGCTGAAAGATTTTATGCAATCAGACTTCATTCAAACAGCTCTGATAAGAGAGAAAAAAAGCCATGACAAAACAACAAAATGGGTCCAGATGTGCATGGTGCATAGCTAGAAGCAATTTAGTAATAGCTACAAAAAAGTGATTAATGGGGGAATCCATTCTACAAAAGACTAGTCACAAGGAACGTGAATTTGCCTAGTAATTCGGGGGCAGAGTGTCCCGGGGTACATTATGGACTTATCACTGATTTCTGGGGGTCTCAAGGACAGAATAAGGGTCTTTTCTCTAGAAATAGGAAAATAACTTCTGATGTAATGAACACTATAAAATGGGGCCAGGATCAATAAAGTGACTGTACATGTGCACCCAATTAGACTGTTATCAGGCCATTAAATAGGTGTTATCAGTCTGGTATAAACACCATAGATGTGGGTCAATAGGGACCTACTACATTGTAAAAGTGAAAGTGAAACTTAAAAGCAACACGTTCTAACATGTTGTAACACTGCATGAAACATTACGTTTTGAACACACACAAAAAGGCTTCTTTAGGTTTAGGCAACCAAACTACAACCTCTTTAGTTTTAGGCAACAAAACTACAACTTCTTTAGGTTTATGCAAAAAAACTACAACTTCTTTAGGTTTAGGCAACAAAAATACAATTTTAGGTTAAGGCAAAAGAAGCAGTTGGGTTGAGGGAATAAAACTACAACCTCCTTAGGTTTAATGCGCATCTTCGTTATACATTGAGGGAACTATAATGTTAGGTAACTGGACGTAACCGTCACTAATGCTAAGATGCTAACGTAGCTCCACAGGGATTGAAGATGTTATTTTTTCTCATTTTGATAATCTAACCTGTTACATTTCCTCAGTACAGCTGTATTATACCTTCAGATAAACGCGAGTAGGCAGGGGCGGAGAGAGAAAAAATAATCTACGATACCTGCATTTGATTTCGATGATCGAGATCGTTTTTTGATGTAGAATCAAAATTGTGTCACCCCTACAAAATACCTATATGGAAATAAGACTGATTGGATTATATTCACCAGAAGTATAAAACATTACATGACCCTTATCAATTGAAAAGAAAATACCACTAATTTGTGAGGGAAATGTCTTTATTTTTTGATATTTGGGTTGCTGGAAAAAATTTAATAAATAATGCCTGACAATAACTGATATATTTGACTTGGACATCACTGACTACATACATGCTGAAAATCAAACATTTTTACTGCATCAATTTAGATATTTTCCAAAGTAAAAGTTCTTAGAAGCGTATGATTCAACTTTTCCCCATGGTGTAGTGTTAAAATAGCTAACAAATATAAAATCGCAATAAATCGTAATATGGAATCACAATACTTGTGGAATCGCAATACTTAAAAAATCGCAATACATATCGAATCGGCACTCAAGTATCGGGATAGTATCGAATCGGGAGATAGGTGTATCATCCCAGGCCAATAATAAAGCCCCTTGGGATTTGTGATATTTAGCTGTATAAATAAGATTGACTTAGCCTGACATTACAAATACAAAGGAAGAAGCAAAATGTTCAACAAAAAATAAGGACACTGACATGATGGTCGATGGCATCGCCTAAAAAGATGTTTTAAGACATCGAGAGAAAGAGCTACCACAGTAAATACAATGTCCCCTCTTTGCCAAGATTCCCCAGTCAACAGACCTAAGTGACCTGGCTACTTTATGCAGTGTAAGAAAAAAAAAACTAATATTCTATATGAAGGAGTCGTAGTGTTCTTGGCCATATGCAGTAGGTGATCTTTAAATTAATCTGGGACTCTAAGGCTACCAGTGCAGTGAAGCCAATAATGAAGTAATATGATCCCTGCATGGGGTCTTTGCACAAAGTCTTACTGCTGCATTTTGTAAGTGGCTGTAGTGGCTTTACTGAGGTAGGAGGAAGTAGAAACACTTGTTCTTTATTTCATTCCAAATCTTGGATGAATACCGCTGATTGTACTTTAGTAACCTGACAGATCAGGTATCAGATCAACATCTAAAAACATCTAACATTATCAAACGAAAACATTATGTTTGTTGTATGAAAATGAACACGGACAGAAAGTGTATCACAGTTGAGTTATTGGAACAATTTATTGCAGTCAAAAAGTTACGTTGTATATGACTTTATGCTGATAAGTGGATTTTACGATGAGAAATTTGTCCAAATAGCAATGCCAAGATAAAACTAGAATTACCGCCTTGCAGTTGTATTCCTTCGCCAACAAGTCACGTTGCAGTTTACATCCATACCAGTCCAATATGTCATCGCTTCATCATTTTACCCTCATTGTGTGTAATTGTTATAATTAGCATAAGAATTCTTGAGTTATGGCGAAAAAGTGTTTTATGAGGTCACAGTTAGGGCTGTTGCAATAACCTAAAAAATGCAATACTGCGCTGTTGACAAGTTTACCTCATGAGATGGAAAGCAACTGCCCCAACCGCTATGTTCATGTTTTTTTTTTTGTAATCTTTGCAAAGGGAGTGTCACGGCAGCAGCGTGACAAGGTATTCTGCGCTGCACATTTGGTGTTTTTTTCTGGTCGCCATCAGTTGAAAAATTTTCTACGTAAAATGCTGCGCTCATCAGTGTCATTTTTTACCCAGCCTTCTATATCACTATGGAGGACGGGCAGATCAAATACCACAAAGACCAACCGTTAAAATTCCAGTATATAATGTATATTGTATAGAAACATAGAATTGAATAGATCAGCTCCATTGTCACCGATATCCGATCCAGTCATTTGAGTCAGTATCGGCCTGATGTCCGATCCGGTATCGGTAACAGTATCGGTCCATCCCCAATAAGAGCTTAACAATAAAGCTTATATATACAGCACTAAAATCAGGACATATTAAGTAATTTGCAAAAAAGCAATGATACCATATGTCCCACTGTTGAGCCAATCATTATCACCGCAGGAGAAATTCCTTCGACGTGACAGCCCTAGTCACAGTGACCTTGACCGTTGACCACCAAAATCAAATTAGTTCATCCTTGAGTCCAAGTGGACGTTTGTGCCAATTTTGAAGAAATTCCCTCCAGGTGCTCCTGAGATATCACGTTCAGGAGAATGGGTCGGACGGACGTACGTATGTATGGACGGACGGACAACCCAAAAACATAATGTTTCTGGCCACGGCCTTCACGAAGGTAATAAAAATGCAGAAATAGACAGAAAAGGCCTAAGATACGAGGGCTGAGGCTCACTACACATCAACAGGGCAGACGCATAAACATTATTCCTGATGGAGACTGTCATCTATTATTTGTCAAACAAAGAGGTAGCCAGCCAAGAGCTGGTTGAGATGCCAGCCCAGGGCTTGAGCCTGTCAATCACAATGGCGTGATTAATGGTACATTACAACATTCAATCTTAACTCTTATTAGAAAGCAGAAGAATGTCTTTGCAGATGTTGTTGATGACCTTAAAAGTAGATGAAGATTTGGTAATGTACTGTATTTTTATTGTACATTTTTTGGGGAAGGATAAGTTAAAGTCATGCTTCCTTGGGTGAGGTTGAGCATTTACAACATTAAAACAGTTAATGACATGCCATAGGTGAGGAATGTATTTATACAAGTGAAAACGGGGGTGTATGGCATCAACAACATCCATGGAGAATTTAACAAGGATTATATCCAGATGGCTAGAGGACAATCAAACATGTGACATAATGTTGTTAAGCTCCTGTAGGGATACTGGGACAAAGTGATTCAGCAATGCAGGGAAGACACAATAAAAGAGAACGGAGGAGCTAGGCTGTGCTGCATGTTGTCTTTTATGGAGCTACCAGTGTGTGCTGGACTTTCACACCAAAAGTAGGAGCTCAACGTTGTGCAGAGCAAGGCCGTCATTGCCAATGGAGAGAGCCAGTCATAGTTCAGCTAAATTGAACTTTGACTCCAAATACACTGACCTTACATCCAATGGGATTCAGGGATCGACGGGAGGCAGATTCTATGATGGCGACATCTTTTTTGGAGAAGAGAGTGTAAAAGTTAATTTGGGGTGTCGAATTCTAAAATAAAACACAGCATATATAAAAATATCTGAAACCTGGCAGAAAGTATTACAAAGGACGGAGAAAGAAAGAGAAAATGGTTGTAATGGGCTCAGTTTTAGCTAGGGTAAAGATATTGGTATCATATGAAACTAGACGGCCTAAGGCATGGATTGGTACCAACCATGTCATACTAGCTCGTCGGGAAGGCAGCTTAAATAACGCTACAAATTTTGGCGAGTTCTTGAATGGCCATTTTCAAAGGGGTCTCTTGACCTTTGACCTCAAGATATGTGAATGAAAATGGGTTCTATGGGTACCCACGAGTCTCCCCTTTACGGACATGCCTACTTTATGATAATCACATGCAGTTTTGGGCAAAAACCATGCCGTTTTTTACATGCAGTATAAATATGTTATTTTAGCCTATTCTAAAAATGGTGTATTCGAATATTTGTAAACTAAACATCTTGGAATTGCATAAATTAAGTATGACTGGAAAGCTGAGACTCCAACAAACACCGGACTTTTAACCAGGAGACCCATGTTCAAGACTGCTGTTGACCGGTGTTTTGTTTTGTAAGTTACGTTAGTGATGATTGTTACATCACGATTGTCACATGTTTTTTATTGACATTTGTGACGTGTTTTCCGTGGTTGTTTCCTATGCGTATTTTACTTTGTTTACTTACTTATTTTAAGCCCAACCATGATGTTTTCCTTTACCCTAACTAAGTAGTTTTCTTGCCTGAACCTAAGTTAGTGATTTTCTTGCCTAAACCTAACTGCGGACGTTTACGAGGCGTACAAATGACACGTGAAAAGCGGCGTACAAATGACACATAAAAAAGGCTAAAATGTGTACTCGACACGCGGAATGTCCGTGTAATGTTGTGGCATCTATACGCCTTCCTGTGAGACCGGGTTGGCATAATTTGCGATTGAAAAAAGGTAATAAATCGCAATATATCTTAGTATATCGCAAAATGTTTAAAATTGCAATAAGATCATATTGTGACTAAAGTATCGTGATAATATCGTATTGTGGGGCACCTAGTGATTCCCACCTCTAGTTATTTATACTTAAAGGTATCGCACACTGATTCCCAGCCTTAATTACTATACAGTATTTCTGGTGATATTTGAACACAAGGAACTCGATGAGATTCCCTGTGACATTGTCTGCTCAATTAGCTGCGCAGACAAATTTAGAAAATGTTTCAACACTAAACACAACATCCACAGATCCAAACCAATTATTCTCTGAATTGACTTAACCATGCTCTTACTGTATTATATATGTCTCATTTTCAGCCTGCTTGTAATCCACAGGGGGGAGCGTTGGCCTGGCAGCAACTTCTCTGACTTTCTCAGTCAGCAAAGACTTAAGTTCTGTGTGTAAAAGGACCTTTACCTAGGTTTGATCTTTCCCCACGTCCCACATGCCGCAGTCGTTAAGTAGAAATACTAGTTAACATTCATGTGCTCGGTTTGAAGACTCTGGTTTCTTCTGGGTTGAGAGGCAGTCTCCCAGGATGCTGTAAACGAAAAAAAGGGCAGATGAGGAGAGGTAAGGAGAAAGTAAGTGAGGGGGGGGATGAGAGAGGCGTTAAAGAACATAAATAATTTCAAGAAAATGCATAGGAGAGAGGATCAGAGGAAGCTAAAGCCTACATGTATGAATAAGAGAGAGGGAGAACATGCAAGAGAGTGATCGGGATGGGGGAGAGTCAGACAGAAAAAAATATGTAAAATAAAAGATGAGTCTGAAATTGAGTAGAATTTGAACATTTTGAAAAACATGAGAGTGCGTGTGAGACAAAGAGACATCAAAAGGGAAAAATATGAGTGAGAAGTGAGAGTTTATTGTGGTACTAGTAAAGGAAAGAAGGCAGGACGAGGAGGGAAAAAGAACATGATGGCAATTTGGTAAAGTCAAGTTGAACAAAGAAAGACAAACAAAAGGAGGGGAGGGAGAGGCAGATGAGGAGAGAAGTGGGATGAGGAATGAAGAGAAGATGTGCGAGGGAGGAGAGGGAGAACAGAACATGTAGATGTTAGATGAGGCTATGAAAGAGGAAAAACAATGTGGTGAAGGACAATGCAAAGTATGCAAGAGAGATAAAGAAGAAACAAAGTGAAATCAAGAGCAAGCAGGGGATGAAAATGAAAGGAAAGTACGTATTGCAAGGAGACAAGGACTTGTAAAGTGAAGAGGACACACAAGTCAGACGGGTCATCTTCTGCTCTGCATGGATGGAACAATAAAGACTATAGTGGCAGATGAGAGGCTGCGAGGAAACACTGAGCCAGAAGAGCAGGAGACGAGGTGGAGAGAGAGGGAAGGGAAATGAAATGAGGAGATGAAGAATAGCGGAGGAGAGCAGACCAGGAGTGGTAGAGAAACTATATCTGGGCCAAGAAGAAAAGAGAAGAGGATTGAAGGAGAGGAGCGAATTGGAGAACAGCGAAGATGACAAAATGAAATGAGAGGTGAACAGACAGCTGTGTCTGCTCACACTGCAGAAAGTCCAGTCTGTCTCATAATCGGCAGATCCACCAGGGATTAGCCATGGCCCAAAAAACCCTCCCATGACCAAAGTGCTTCGCTAAGGCTTTGTTAAAGACTTAAACTCTGACTGAGACACCAGCCCAGTCGCCAGGAAAAAATGTTGGCATTGTATGTTTCTGCAAACCACGGATACGTTGGATGTGGACGTTTTTGCAGCAAATGACGTAGTACAAGTGATGACAGACCAGGCGACGTAGTATATCACACGACTGTTATTGAAAGTTGATATTGATATAATAATGAGTTTAACAAGCGAGAAAGTCCACTCAGGGCGGGTGGGAGGGGTGGTGGACGGGTCAAACAAACACAGGACTTTCACCCATTGTCCGTGTTCCGTGTGAAATTAAAACCAAACGCTGACTTTATTCTTGTTATGTAGCGTAGTTATGCTTGTTACATATTGTTATATATGTTACGTTGTTACGCTACGTTGTTACGCTACGTTGCTACGCTACGTTGCTACGCTACGTTGTTACGCTACGTTGTTACGCTACGTTGTTACGCTACGTTGTTACGCTACGTTGTTACGCTACTTTGTTACGCTACTTTGTTAGGCTACGTTGTTACATTACGTTGTTACATTACGTTGTTACATTATGTTGTTACATTACGTTGTTACATTACATTGTTACATTACGAAACATTACCTTACGTTGTAACTTTAGTTGTTGCATTACGTTGTTGCGTTACGTTGTTGCGTTACGTTGTTGTGTTACGTTGTTGTGTTATGTTGTTGTGTTATGTTGTTGTGTTGCATTACGTTACGTTGTTACGTTACGTTGTTACGTTACGTTGTTACGTTACGTTGTTTTTATGTTATGTTGTTACATTACGTTGTTACGTTACGTTGTTACGTTACGTTGTTACGTTACGTTGTTACATTACATTACATTGTTACGTTACATTGTTACGTTGTTACATTACGTTGTTGCGTTACGTTATGTTACATTGTTAGGGTTGTTATATTACGTTGTTAGGTTACCATTTGAACACAAACCACGATGTTTTTTCGAACCTTAACCAAGTAGTTTTGTTGCCTAAACCAAACCAATAAATTCACAACGTTAATCTGATGTGATAAGAAACATATTTATGAACCGTACTTTGTGTTCAGAAACATAAACATTCAACGTAGTCCTGCGACCTAAACTACAAAATACAATATTGTCAGGGGTTTCCAAAGTGACTCATATTGTCATCTAGTGCCCCCATCGACAGGGCCACATCATTTGTCACTGTCTTCTAAAACTGTTAAAAATGACCTGCCACTTCTACAGTTAAGTTTTGGTTAAAGGCATTTGACATTTTGGGGAAAAACACACATACTGTATTTGCGTTCTGGCGATAAGTTAGATGAGAAGATCAATGTCACTCTCATATCTGTCAGTTCCATAAGGAGCTAAGGTGAAGTGCCTGCTGGCTTAGCCTAGCACAACGAATGGAAACAGGGGAAAACACTACATTTTACGGATTAAACTGGCAAGATATAACCTGTTAATCAGTGAACTATAGAAGTGTTGGTTGGTAGGTGGATTTTGTTAGAAAAAGAAACAAGAAAGGAAAGTCAGATAATAGAAGAGACAGGATGAATCGAAGGCACAGAAGAGGAGAATATAAAGAGCGAAAAAAAGGGATATATTTGGGAAATCCTCCATTTCATGATGCAATGTGTTTTGTTTCCGTGCCTCCATCTCTTCTGTGTTTAATTTGTTTGTTAATGGTAGCAACAAAACTGATGTCTAATACCTCATTAATGTCTATTTTCTGTTTCTCTCTCCCACTTTCTCCTTTATCTGTCTGTTGTTTTCTCTCTTAATAGACCTCATATAATGCTTATTCTTCTTCTTGTATGTGTCCTTTAGCTCTGTTATTCCTCACGATGTGTTCTCTCTTCTTCCCTTACCTCTCTTAAAATCGAACAACCTTTAATGCCATACTCTCCTACACCTCATCCCCTATAGGCAGTAAATGGACTGCGCATTACGTAAGAAAGCCCTCTTAGGGTGGTTGTTATTTATTTACGGTTAGTTTGTTATTAGGTTGCGTTGTTAGGTTGCGTTGTTAGGTTGCGTTGTTAGGTTAGGTTGTTAGGTTGTTAGGTTAGGTTGTTAGGTTAGGTTGCATTGTGTTACGTTGTTGCGGGACGTTGTTGCCTTACGCTGTTGCGTTACATTGTTGCGTTGCGTTGTTGCGTTACGTTGTTGCGTTACGTTGTTGCGTTACGTTGTCGCATCGTGATGTTACATCGTGTCTTTACGACGTGACTTTATGACGCATTACATTATGTTGTTACGTCACGTTGCTTCGTCACGTTGCTTCGTCACGTTGCTTCGTCACGTTGCTACGTCACGTTGCTACGTCACGTTGCTACGTCATGTTGCTACGTCACGTTGCTACGTTATATCTCTCCCCCTTTCTCCTCTATCCGTCTGTTGTTTTCGCTCTTAATAGACCTCATATAATGCAACTTCTTCTTCTTATCTCTGTCCTTTAGCTCAGTTATTCCTAAAAATGTGTTCTCTCTTCTTCTCTTCCCTCTTTTAAAATCAAACACCCTTTAATACCATACTCTCCTCCACCTCCTCCCCGAGGCAATAAATGGACTGCATTTATATAGGATTTTTCTACTTTACTGGACAAAGCACTTTAAAGTTTGCCTCTCATTCACACACACATTCATGCACCGATGGTGGCGTAGCCGCCATGCAAGGCCTTGGCCTGCCCATCTGGAGCAACTTGGGGTTCAGTGTCTCGCACACGGACCACATCAAAGTGTGGACTGGGGGAGCCGGGGATCGAACCGCCAACCTTGTGATTAAAGTATGACCCGCTCTACCTCCTGACCTCTAAGGATCCAGGCTTTTTTAATATATCCCTTCCTCCTGTCATCCCTCCATCATCAGCATTGTTCTCTCTCTCCCTGAATGGACTTTAATTATTCAGCAGGGTATCAGCTGGCCTACTTACCCCTGATTGACACACACACACACACACACACACACACACACACACACACACACACACACACACACACACACACACACACACACACACAGACACACACACACACTAGAGACAAACATGGGTTCAAAAACAGGTAAGCATGCACACACACACACATTATATATATATGAACTGCACATACCCATCAATGCTTGCACTCGCCCACAAGAACACAAAGTACTTAAATTCAAACAGACAAGTTCAAAAGGAAAATCATACACATCAAGAAAAGACTTTCAAAAACTCAAACATGAAATGTATTCGTAGATGAAAGCCAACGCAAATGTAAATAAAGTGCACGGCACACCCATTTGCATGCATCCAGAAACACTGCAGACAGCATATTATAGCGCACTATATAGGAAATAGGGAGTGATTTTGGACATAGTCTAAAGGGGGGGGTCACAGTTTTTGATCCCCATAAATTTCAATGGGGAACGAATGAGAAACAGGGCGACAAAAATATTCACCTCTGGTGATGCACTGACCCCTTGAACCATTGAGTTCAATCTGATTGATTGACACATAAAATTGTGAGGCTCTCCAAAGTCCGGCCATCTGGTTAGAGAGGGTGGGACTGACCTTTCACTCAGAAAATGCTTTGCTGCTTGGATTATTTCACCATGCAATGATATAAACAATCAGTACACCAGAGATGGAGAAAGGCTGCTTGGCTGCATTGAGTACAGAGCTAATCACAGAGGGTAATGTTTCATTTATTTATCATTTTCTTCTTATGTTTGATTATATATTTAATGTTTTGTTATTTATTTATGATGATATATGTTGTGTGTTTGTTTTTATCAGGATGCATCAACTTTTTATTTTTGTATAAACAGTATATATATACTGTATGTGCATATAAACTGGAAAAACAAAGTTTGGAAACTTGTGTTTGGTTGATTATTTCTCTGTTGTTACAATGCTAATTGGCATTGTATTTTACATCGTTGGAAAGCCTGTTTACTTACCTTCGCAATGATGTCCAACTTGTAAGGATCATGCATTTGTGGGATGAGCAGCGCAGCTGATTATGTGGGTAGCGCCCAAGAAAAATTTGCCAAAATGCTCCGTCAATGGTAAACAGTGTATTCTCCTGTTGGTGTTGACTCTTGTTTTGAGTTGTTTGGTGGATGATTGAACTCTCTATCAGTAACAAGGAACAAACAAGACATATTGGCAATTTTACACTTTATTCATTTAATACACCGTCAGGAGCCTCAGTAGTGGTGGAAGATCCATATGCAGCCACAACAGCCTGGCACCTCCTCCTCATGCTGGTCACCAACCTGGTCACACGTTGCTGTGGGATGGCGTTCCATTCCTCAACCAGGATTCACTGCAGGTCAGCCAACGAGGTTGTGTTGGTCACTCTAACACGTACAAGCTGATCCTACAAGTGTTGAATTGGGTTGAGGTCTGGACTCTTGGCAGGCCGTTCCATTCTCTCTACTCCCACATTGTGGAGGTAGTCTGTGATAACCCTGGCTCTGTGGGGGCGAGCGTTGTCATCTTGGAGGATGAAGTTAGGTGCCAGATTGTGGAGATATGGGATCGCCACTGGCTGCAGAATCTCATCCCGATATCTCACTGCATTGAGATGGCCTTCAATGATGACAAGCCTTGTTTTGCCAGTGAGGGAGATGCCGCCCCCACACCATGACACTGCCCCCACCAAAAGCTGTTACTCGATCGGTTCAACAATCAGCATAGCGTTCTCCGCGTCGTCTCCATACTTTGACCCTGCCATCCAACTTTGGCAGA